>CM032325.1:21273936-21531427 GCA_019022515.1 Quercus aquifolioides | reverse complement strand
TTCTCTTTATCACACAATTCTAAAACTTCTCAAACCTTGCCAGAGAGGCTCTCACATACTGTACCGCATTCTGAACCTTGACAATTGATTCATGAATGGACTTCGATTCACTTTGCACTATCAAATTCAAGATATACGCATAACAATGCATATGTATGAACTCATTGCCCAATATGCTACTATCTCTTTCTTTTGTTTTCTTCTTCAAATAATTAATTGTCACATCATTAAAGCTAGTATTGTCTGCGGTAATTGTAGACAACTGGTCTATATCCCACTTCAACAAACATAACTCAACCGCCCTACCTATGGTGTCCCCTTTGTGATTAGCTATGGGGCAAAAGTTCAAGATTTTCTTTTGGTAAGTCCAATCACTATCAATAAAGTATGCGGTGGCTACCATGTAGTTCAAGCTTTGTGTGGAGGTCCAAGTATCCGTTGTCACACAAACCCGTTGCCTAACAAAAGCCCTTCTCAAAATATCCTCCTCACTAGAATAAATTCTCATACAAGCCGTTGCAATAGTAGTGCGATGAGAAATAGGAAACCTAGGCTTAACTACTGCCATAAATTCTTGAAAGTCTTGACACTCCACATATCTAAAAGGTAGTTCATCAATGATGATCATCCTTACTAGCATCATCATTGTTCTCTCTTCACTATAGTTTGTAACCACTAGCACATTTGAACCACTTTCCCCTTCCCTTTTAGCTTGGAAAGACAAAGTTTTTTGCTCATTATTATGGGGAAATTGTAATACCTCGCATATCTCTATTGATGTTATGAAATTTTTTTAAAAAAAAATTCTTATTCATAGGATTTAAGAGGGGAAAAGTTTATATAACTTAAATCTTAAGTTAAAATATATATATATATATATATTATTGATGGGCCATAAATACATTTTGTTAGTAACTGCAGCCCACTACATTACCCAGCCCACATCTCTAATGCGTTAAATACAGGGTAGAGAAAGAGATAAATTAGGGTTTTCATAAGAAGAGATTCATCACTAAAGAGGCTAGGAGGTGTATTTTTCCTTGGAGTTTAGAAGAAATACAATTGAAGAGGCAACCAATTGTTCCAGGTATGATTTTCCATTTGTTATGAACAAAAAATTAAAGGGTTAGAATTTTATCATGGAACGTTAGTGGTGTGTAGATTGTTTAAAATGTGTATTTTCCTAGAATATGGTTTGTAAGGTTGAATTTTATCAACTATCTTGTTGGCTTTATTCCGTGTCAATTTGCTTGTAATTTAGCACTTAGTAACCCTGTATTTAGGTAGGATTGATGTAAAGATAGTGTGTGAAGAGAGTGTGAAGAATTGCTCAACAATGTGCAAAGAAGCAGGGACTCGCGGCTAGGACTTGCGGCTGACTCGTGACTTGCAAGCTATCAACTGCTGCACACGTGAGAAATATGCGGGGAGATGAAGGGTCACGCCAGCTATCGCACTACAGGACAAAAGTCCTAGACTGGCCAGGTCGTTAGCTCGTGACTTGAACTCACGACTTAAACCAGTCGCGAGGCCAAGCTGCCAACTCACCCTGTTTGGGAAAAACTGTCTCTTCGTATTCCAAACACACACCACTATATATAGACCCTTATACTCATGAAATGTAGAGAGCTTTCAAAGAGAATTTTGAGAGAGAAACCTTAGAGAAAAACAAGATTGTCTCATCTCCAATCTTCACTAAGAGACTCTTCAAATTCCTCTACTCTCTTCCTCTCCATTGATACATCCTTGAGAGGTTCTTGACCAAATTCTTTTCTCACCACACCCACGTCTGTGAGAAGGTCTTTTGGTGCTAAGGGAAGCAGTTTGGAAGGAACCAATGGGTATTGGTTGATGCTATGGGTTATAGCGGAATCTGGTAAGCTAGAGAAGAAAAAGGTTCAGCGCAACCTCGTTGGAGCAAGAAGTTTGGAGGGCTTAGGTACCTAGGTAGATTAGGCTTGGAGGGTCTATTGCTGTTCATGTATCCCAATTACATTTTCTAGTGGATTATTGACCGCTTGGAGGGCGGTGGAGAGGTTTTACGCTAAGGGCTTCGGTTTCCTCTTCGATAACACATTGCATGTTGTCCTTGTGTTTGCATCTCTCTTCCCTTATCTTTGCCTTTTATTTTCTGCTATGGATGTGATTATAATTGGCTTAGATTGTTTATCAATTCTGTGTTTGGTTTATCCTCATGTTCCGCACATTAATTGTTTGATAATAAGCTTGAATTGATAATTTGTAATTTGGAGTCTAAACGTTCATAGTGTTTTCAACGCTATTTGAACTTTCATGGTTTACACTATTACGTTGGAGCCTACAGATTGCATTCTAGAACAAAATTCATGGCTATAAAGCTTAAATCATGTATAAGGCTTTACTTTTCGTTTGGGGTTATATATCAAATCCTAGGTTGCCCACTGTGTGTATTTTAGAACAAAATCATGGATTACAAATCTTTATCCAGGTATATGGCTTTTACATTTTCATTGGGGTTATATATTAAATCCTAGGTAAATGATATTTTGGCTGCTACCTTCCTCATTGCAATATGAGTTTCGATTAATGCAAGTGAATATTATTGGTTAGAATATCATTGATTAGAGAAACTTTAATTTAGTGTTAAAAGTGTTATTAGTTCAGCAAAGTATAATCCTAGTGAGTCAGTTTGTATAATTTAATAAGATTTATATTTTGTGGAGGATATTAAGTAATTTTCATGGTTGATTATAGGTCCTATTTAAGAGTGTTTTGAGACTATTTGGAGGGTGTTTTGGCTGGACTTCCAGAGTGATTCAAGTGCTCTAAGTAATTATGCATAATATGCACAAGTTTTGTTCATTAGCTTCTTAGAAGCCAAAGGTTTTCAAAAGTTATGTTTTTAAGCTTATATTTTCTAAAGTTTATCAAAAGCATTTTTACATCATTGAAAGAGAAACTTTGACTTTTAAATAATGTTTTAAAGAGAAATTTCGAATTTTAAATAATGTTTTGAATGTCCAAATCTCATTTAAAAGATGATTCCTAAACTAAAATATTTCTGAAAAGAATTGAGTTTCAATGTAAGATTTCTAAAAAGGCTTTTTTTTTTTTAATTTGTTTAAAACCAAGTGATTTCAAAGTCAGATTCCTATTTTCCGAATGGTATTAAAACATTTCTTTTAGCAAATTAAAATTTCAAATTTACTCAAGAATTGTAAAATACTTGTATAAACTCCTCAATTCCTACTCATTCCCCAAGAGAGTCAAGCATCCTTTGATTTATGTTTCAATTCGATATTGTGATCTTCGATATGCCTCTATATTTGGAAGAATTGTTAATATTATGAAAATTATTCTATTTTGTATAAATTTTGCTTTTGTGATATGTGACTCAAAATAAGTGTTTTTAGAATTGATCAAATATATGTGTAAGCTCACTCACAGGGTTGTATGTGAGAATAAGTGTTAATCCCTCACCAGTAGGGGTTAGATGTTGGTATCCGCTCACAGGATTATATGTGAGAATATGTGATATGTGTATATGTCACACTGTGCTCTGATCAATTATTTGCATGTGTTTTCAAATGATTTTAAGATTTGATTACATATGTATTAAGTGGTTCATTATATGTTTTGGAAAAATTATATTTGATATAATTGAATGAGTTTGTGAAATTAAAATACTCGTGCTCTGCTTGCCTCTATTCTGTTGTGTATTGTGTATAATTGCTTACTAGATGTGTGGCTCACCCCCATTATTTATAATTTTTAGATTAAAGTTTAGTTGGGAAACAGAACCTTTGGATCACTTTGTAAAGTGCAAAGTAGAGCGTGGGAGTTTTTAGGCAACGTCAATTGTAAGGAAACAAACTGACCTACGGCCCAAGAACAACCAGATAGTGGCCCAATGAGCCCCCCACAATGAATTTGTTAGAGAATATGTAGGATATTGACTACTTAATGAGCTAAAGTTAATCACAATGAGAAGAAATGCCAAGTAAAAGACTAGGAACACTCAATTATAAAGAAAAAGGGATCCTCGGTCCAACCTGAGGAAGATCTTTTATATATATGGTTTTGCTTTCTCTCTTTCACAAATCTCTCTTTCTTCTCTCTTTCTCTAGATCCCCTTTAATAAGGATCTTCATTTTCCTTTTATATTTACACAAAGATTATCTTCATCCTACACTTGGAGGGTTGAGATTGCATTTTTAGGACTTCTATCACATCCAGAACATACTGGTAAGCTTTTGCCTTGCAATATGAGCTGTGCCACCACTGTTTATGGTCATTTCCTCATTAATGCGGCTAGAGGAGTAGTTGTCTTGCATTTAATGCGGAGGGGATAGCTTCCACTCCCTTCTTCTTTCACCCTCCTCGTAACTTGTGCCTTCTATGGTTACTACTCGTCCCCCAGATCAACGGGTGTTTGTCTCGTGGCTATCCAATGCTCGTCCCCGAGGTCCGAGGGGCATCCTCGAAAATCATCGTAGCAATCCACTTAGATAAGATTAGGGATCCTAGTCCACACAATAGCCCCCCAAAACTTCATTTTTCACCCCTGAATAGGAAAGATGAGGTTTTAGCCAACAAAGTCACTAATAAGGGTATGCTCGTAAATAGGTTCACCCATAAGCATGTCTTTTCAACTGACTGTGACACGCTCCTGACGCTTTAGAATCCTCAACTCCATAATAAATGCGATTGACGGCCTACTATCTACCACGTTCTACGGTGAGATCTTGATTGAACGGCCCAGGATTCTCTAGTAGAATGGGCGGGAGGCTTACCGATCCCTCTTTTCCTAGCCTATTTATAGAGAAATGTGAAACTCCTCTCTCCATTTTACCTCCCTAGAAGCAGAAAAGAACTTGAGCACACCCCTTTCATCTAATAATCTCGCCTGAGGAGTTTTCCTTCCCTAAATTCGTAAGTGCGTATCTCTGTTAAGCAAAGTTCTCCCTTTATTCTTTCTCATTTTCTGATTCTTCTTTTTCTCAAATGAATAGATTTTTTAGCTTAGTCGAGACCCCTTAAAACTGAGAGGAAATTAAGAGGTACTATGGGATACCCAATAATGTGTCCATACAACATTGCAATTAGTGTGAATGGCATGAAAGAAGGCCTACTGGTGCAGTCGTAATTCCTATGATTGCCTTCATTGAGGGAGGCATGAGGATTCCTATGGGTAGAGTTACTAGGGATTTTTTAAACCTTTTTAGATTGTGTCCTACCCAGTGCGTCCCTAATATGTTTAGAATACTAAATAGTGTAGACGCTCTAAATGAAAAATTGGGCATACAACTTATCCACCACGACGTGAATTGGGTGTACAGTTGTCAGAAATGCGCTGAAGGGGGGGGGGGGGTTACTACCTAAAAACTAGGGTTCCCGTCGTTAGGTTAATCTCTTGTCTCCCTGAAACAAACAAAGGCATGGATGAGGACTTTCTCATTGTGTCAGGGGAGTCGCACGACGGACTCCATTGCCCTACCAAGGATGGAACTCCAGGTGGGATGGCTTAGGGACACTTAATAAAAAATAGTGCTAACTTAGGAAATTACACATAACTTTTTTACATGATATTTTATCAATTTTACCTTTATATATGCTCATTTATCTTTTACTTGCTCGGATTGAGGTTTGCCTAACCTGTTAACTAATGATAACCTTTGATTTTTCTTTTTCAGAAAAAAAGAGCTACTGCTAAAAGACGAAGCCTGGTAAACTTCGAGTTGCTGAATCGAGTCCTAAGATCTGAGATCTTCCTACACAAGGATGGTCAGCTCCGAGTAGTTCATGTTATCTAAGGCTTTGTCCCCATATCCAATCGCTTCCAAAAGTCCAAGCACGTGATTAAAGCTCGAGATTCTTGCCTCGCACTGGTTGACATGGCTATTGAAGGTTTCATAAGCGAGCCTCCCCCCGAAGGAATTCAAATAATTGAGCTACCTACCTTCACAGACCCAGAGCCTGTTGAACTTCCTGTTCTCGAGAGGCCTCGACTTGTCATGGAGGAGATCACATCCTCAGACGAAGGAGAGGATACAGAATTAGAGGACATCTTGGAGGAGGATACAAAAAATCCTGTCCGAGACAAGGATTTTGAACTCTTTTACGACACCTACACATTTGAGGAGGAAACACTTAGCCCCCAGTCCACCACAGTTCTTGTTAGTGAAGACCAAGAACACACCGAAGCACCAGAAGGCATAGTGATAGAGAAAGGGCTTCCAGACCTACTTTCTCTACTGGAATCCCATGCTGGGACTACAATGCCCGAGGTTCCAGTTATACTGAGGCTTCCAACTCCAATCATTCCAACCCCCTCTAGATAGAACCAGTAGATAAAAAGTGAAAAAGGGACAGAAAATGAGGCAAAGGAGTTGTAGAGGAGGGAGAGGTTTAAGAGAAAACTCCCCTAAAGCCCACCAAGGTGGTTAAGATGACCCGCACCTAACAAAGAAAAGATGTAGAGAGCTCCAACACCGCCTCCGAGCGTAGGTCCAAGGTTCCAATCTGGAACCCCTCATTTGCCTTGGATGACTCACCTCTCCGAGAGGACTCTTCCATCTAGGACTTTGACAGTGGAAGAGCAGGCTATATAGCCAATACTGTGGAGCAAGCCCTTCTACTCCCAAGGGATATGGACGAGCTCCGAAACTTAAAGAAGCACGAGCTCTTCCTATCCATGAAGAGGGACTTGGCTTTGGTAAGACTTTTTTTCTCTGTATTACTATTTAATGGCCCTTCTGCACAAGTTTCCCTACTAACTTTAATGTGAATTGTTTGCACCCAGGCTACCTAAGCAGCACATGTAGCGGAGGAATGGGTTAACCAGGCCTTCCGTGACACGAAGGAGGAGGAGTCCAAACGCCTCGCTGCGCAGAAGGCCCAGGCAACAACTGACAAGAAGCTAAAAGAGACCATCCAAAAATTGGCTGAATGTGATAAGGTGAGAAAAAGCACCGAGGCTTCCATAGAAAGCACAGAAAGGCAAGCTAGGGAGCAGTTGGTGCAGCTGAGGAAGGCCGAGAAGCAACTCGCCCTTGCTCAGACAACCATCATAGAGTTGAGGAAGGAGCTCGTCTTAAAGGACAAGAAGATAGAGAAAGCCGAGCAAACGGCTTACGACTAAGGGCAGAAGGAGACTAAGACTCATTTGATGTCCCAACTCCCTGTTGTATGCCACAACTTCTGCCTACAGACGTGGATTGAGGCCTTAAATGCTGCTGGGGTGGACTTTAACTCAGAATTTAGGAATCCTGAAAGAGTCTTTTACCCCCCAGCAATCAGAACTCGCCCAGCTCTCTAGTCCTCTGTCAGAACTTCTGCTTCAGCCCCAGCGAGCTCCACAGAGGTCCCTCATCCAAAGCCTAGCACCATTGCCCCTACCAAAGCTAAGCCGAATGAGCAGCAGCTCAAAACCACTGCTCTAGCCAAAACCAAACCCAGCGAGCAACAACCCCAAGCTATTGTGTCAGCCCAAGCCAAACCACGTGAGCAACAACCAAGCATTCTTGTTCCTACCAAGACTAAACAAACCGAGCTGGTTGTCTCCAAACTTAGCACAACTGTTGTCCAAGGCACTAAAGGGGCAGCCAAGGCACCTCCCCCAACTGGTGACCCTTCTACAAATGCTCCACCAACCACAATGGTCTCTTCTGCCCCCACTCCAATTCCCGAAGTGCAAACCACAACAAAGACTAAGGATCAGAAGACTTCTAAAGCCTAAAGACCATGGCAGTGGACCTTTGTGCCTTTTTCTTAGCTTTTTTTTTTTTTTAATTTTTTTTTTTATAGAAACAGAAGGCATTTCGTACTTTCCTTCTTTTGTGGTTTGAACTAATGGGAAACTCCTATTATCTTTTGTCATTTCGTCTTTGTACTTAATATTATATATTTTTCCTTTTATGATTCCAAGCTCTACTTATCATATTCTCATGTAAAAAAGTGCTCATGCTATGTGTTAATTTCCTGAGGTAAGTCACCCAAGAAACAAAACATAATCAAGGTTATATTAAATATTACAAATATAATGCAAGTATTAACGTGCCTAAGGCAAGTGATTGAAGGGGTTTAATTTAGTAAAGGCTTTGTTTAATACTCACAACAATCTAAATGTTAACTTACCCGAGATAGGCATTCCACGGAGCTGGATCCAACTGAGATGTTACTTAATCACAATAATGATCCTATAGTTAACATACCCAAGGCAGATAACTCAAGGAGTTAAGTCCAACCGAAGTTCTGTTTAACCTAGAAAAATAACCTTAATGTTAATTTACCCAAGGCAAATAACCCAAGGAGTTGAATCTAACCAAGGTTTTGTTTAACATAGAAAAAATAAACTTAATGTTAGTTTACCCAAGTTAGATAACCCAAGGAGTTAAATCTAACCAAAGTTTTGTTTAACACTTAGAAAAACTTTTGTGCCAATTTACCCGAGGTATGTGGTCCGAGGAATCAAACATGACCAAATTTCTGTTTAACACCTAAACGAATAATAGAGAGCATTAATTTACCCAATGTATGTGGTCCGAGGAACCAAACATGACCAAGGTTCTGTTTAACACCTAAAAGAATAATGGAGAGCATTAATTTACCCAAGGTATGTGGTCCAAGGAACCAGACATGACCAAAGTTCTATTTAACACTTAAACAAATAATGAAGAGTATTAATTTACGGTATGTGGTCCGAGGAACCAAACATGACCAAAGTTCTGTTTAACACTTAAACAAATAATGGAGAGTATTAATTTACCCAAGGTATGTGGTCCGAGGAACTAGACATGACCAAGGTTCTGTTTAACACTTAAACGAATAATGGAGAACATTTATTTACCCAAGGTATGTGGTCTGAAGAACCAGACATGACCAAGGTTCTGTTTAACATTTAAACGAATAATGGAGAGCATTAATTTACCCAAGGTATGTGGTCCAAGGAACCAGACATAATCAAGGTTTTGTTTAACACTTAAACGAATAATGGAGAGCATTAATTTACCCAAGGTATATGGTCCGAGGAACCAGACATGATCAAGGTTTTGTTTAACACTTAAACAAATAATGGAGAGCATTAATTTACCCAAGGTATGTAATCCGAGGAATCAGACATGACCAAGATTCTGTTTAACACTTAAATGAATAATGGAGTACAACACATAACAATTGAAATAAAAAAGGCATAACTGATTTTCATTAATAGTAATACCTCCGTAGGTTATTTACATTCCAAGGGCGTGGTACTGCATTTTCGTCTAGATCCTCCAAAAAATAGGCACCTATTCCAGCTACTAAAGTGATGTGGTATGGCCCTTCCCAATTGGGTCCTAACTTTTCCCATGATGGGTTCTTGGCTGTACCCACCACTTTTCTCAGCACAGATCTCTTGGGGCTAGTGGCCTTGCCGAACCTTGGTATCATATCCTTGTTTAATAATACGCCATTTGAACCATGGCTGTCTCCCTTCTTTCATCAACTAGATCTAGGCTTTTTTTCAACAACTGGTCATTACTATCTGGGGTAAATAAGCTCGTCCTCAGTGTAGGAAACCCAGACTCTAAGAGGAGTACAGCTTCAGAATCATAGGTCATTAAAAAGGGTGTTTCTCCCGTTGATCGACGAGGAGTAGTCTGGTACGTCCAAAGGACATGTGATAGTTCTTCCACCCATCTACCATTTGCTTCATCTAACCTCTTCTTGAGCCCATTTACTATTACCTTGTTAACTACTTCAGCTTGTCCATTTCCTTGCGGATAGGTTAGAGTTGAGTATCTATTTCTGATGCCTACTTTGCAGTAATATCTCCTGAATGCTTTACTGTCAAACTGGAGTCCATTGTCCGAGATAAGGGTATAGGGGACCCCAAACCAAGTAACAATGTTCTTCCAGATGAATTTTTTTGCATCTACATCCCTGATGTTGGATAATGGCTCGGCCTCCACCCATTTCGTGAAGTAATCAGTTCCGACCAGGAGCCACCTGCAATTTGCCACAGCCTTGGAAAATGGCCCCACAATGTCCAAGCCCCATTGAGCAAAAGGTCATGGACTAGACAAGGGATTAAGTACCCCCCTGGTAGATGGATGTTCGGAGCAAACCTTTGGCACTGATCACACTTTTTGACATACTCATGTGCTTCTCTCTGCATGTTTGACCAGCAATACCCCTGAGTAAGGGCTCTATGGGATAGCGACCTGCCCTTTGTATGACTTCCACAAATTCCTTCATGCAACTCTTCCAGAAGTGGCTTCACTACCTCAAGATGGAGACAGAGCAAATATGGTCCAGAGAAGGAACGTTTGTGCAACTTTTGCTCTTTGAACAACTAGAAACGATGAGCATTCCTCCGAACTTTATCTACCTTTCCCTTTTCATTAGGTAGGGTGCCTTCTTTAAGAAACATGACCAAAGGATCCATCCAGCTAGGCTTGACCATGATTTGATGAACTTGGACCATCTCCTTCCCCTCCTCAGTGGGCTTATGCAGATCCTCAACAAGTATAACTTGAGGTAAGTCTTGTCCAGAAGAAGTCGCCAAAGTAGCCAGATAATCAAAATGTGTATTTCTACTCCTCGGGATTTTTTGCAAAGTGAAAAACTCAAAACCTGACTGCAAGTGCTGAACTTGCTTTAAATACCCTTGCATTCTCAAATCCCTGGCTTCCAACTCTCCCTTTACCTGGCCTACCACCAGCCTTGAGTCTGAGAACACTTCTACTGACTTTCCTCACATTTTCTATACCATAGTCATCCCTACTAATAAAGTTTCGTATTCTGCTTCATTGTTCGTGGACAAAAAACCTAACCTTAAAGATTTCTCGATAATGATTTTGTCTGGGGACACCACAATTAACCCACTCCAGATCTTCTCTGATTGGCTGCACCGTCAACATACAATTTCCAAAACAAAGGCCTTTGTAGAGAAATTTCCCCTACCTGTTTTCCTCATAAGTTTTGCTCCTCATCCTCTTTTTCTACTAGAAACTCAATAAATTCTGCCACTAAATCTGCAAGAATTTGCCCTTTGATAGAGGTCCAAGGCATATACTTGATATCAAAGGCCCCCAAAATCGTTTGCCATTTGGCAATTCTCCCTGTATAATTGGCCTTTCGAAGCAGTGACTACAGGGGAAGTTGGGTTAAAACCACAACTGTGTGAGCTTGAAAATAATGAGGGAGTTTCTGTGTAGCATGTACCACAGCTAAAATAGTCTTTTCTAAAAGCAAATAACGAACCTCGGCTTCATGTACTGACTTACTCACATAATAGACTGGAAACTGTACTCAATTATCTACCCTTACCAATAGTAGACTAACCGCATGGAAAGCCATAACAATATAGGCAAAAAGAACTTCTTCCTCTTTGGGTCTGAACATAATAGGTGGCCGAGAAAGGTAATCCTTCAATTGCTGAAAGGCCAAGGCACATTTTTCAGTCCACTCAAATCTCTTCCATTTGTGAAACAATTGAAAAAAGGGCCTACATCTATATGCGGACCGAGAAATAAATCGATTCAGGGCTGCTGTCATTCCTATCAGTTTCTGGACCTCTTTGGGATTCAGAGGAAGTTGTAAATTATTGATGGCCTTAATTTGATCAAGTTTGACTTCAATTCCATGATGGGAGATCATGTAACCCAAAAATTTGCTCGAACTGATGCCGAAAGAACACTTGGAAGCATTAAGGCGTAGTTTGTGCCTTCTTAACACCTCAAAAATACTTCCAAGGTCACTCACATGCTCGGATTCTGCCTTACTTTTCACCACCATGTCATCTTAGTAGACTTCAATATTTTTGTCAAGCTGAGGTTCAAACATTCTAGTCATCATCCTCTGATAAGTTGACCCTGCATTCTTTAGTCCAAAGGGCATTACTTTGTAATGGTAATTCCCAATGGGCGTAACAAAAGCAGTCTTCTCCTGATCGTCTAGAGTTAATGGTATCTGATGGTACCCTTGAAAGGCATCCAAAAAGCTCATCCGAGGGTGACCAACCATTGCATCCACCAACTGGTCTATCTGAGGTATTGGGAAGGGATCTTTGGGGTAAGCTTTGTTCAGATCTATGAAATCCACACACACTCGTCACTTCCCATTCTTTTTCTTTATCACAACTGTGTTGGCCAACCATTCGGGGTAAAACACCTCTTTTATGGCTCCCACCTATTTAAGTTTTACCACTTCTTCCTTGACAGCCTCAGAATGCTCTTTAGTGGAACGCCGATATGGCTGTTTCTTGGGGATAACCGTTGGGTTAACATTTAGACGGTGACAAATGAGGTCTGGATCTACCCCAGGAGCCTCATAAGCCCTCCAAGCAAATACATCAACATTCTACCTAAGGAAGGCAACTGGCTCTTCCTTCTCTTGCGAAGGCAACTAAACCCCCACTTGAAAGTACCTATCATCATCGCTGTCTATGATAACCTACTCCAGCTTTTCACATTTCGCCCTCTCGGCTGCAGCCTCCGAGGACATTTCCACCTCCTTTGATTGCTATAAGGCCCTTTCTACAGTAATCGAGGGTTCACCTTGAGATTGATGTCTAATTGCTGCCACTAGGCACTGCCTGGCCATGCTCTGACTTCCTACTAGCTCCTCAACTTGATCCCCGAAAGGATACTTCACCTTCAAATGCAAAGTTGAAGAAACAGCCCTCATGGCATGAAGCCACGGCCTTGCCACGATAGCGGTGTCGGGGGAATATGCATGCACCATAATAAAATCTACTTCCACCACCTCGGATCCTACTTGAACAGGTAGTCTAATTTGGCCCCTTTGGTACAACTGTTTTCCCATCAAACCCTAACAGAGGGGAGTCATAGCTAGCCATATCCTCGGGCTTTAACTTAAGCTCCTTATACAAATCAGGACACATGATTTCAGCCCCACTGCCCTGATCCACCAGGACTCTCCTCACATCATATCCCCCTATCCGGAGGGTAACCACCAATGCGTTATCATGAGGCTGAAAGGTTCCCACTTTATCCTCATCTGAGAAGCTTAAAGATGGACGGACTTCCATCTTTCCATGCTTAAAGTCAGGGATCAAATCATCAGCATGTGGCCTTACTATAGACATAACCCTTGATGGACACGAACTTGTCTGACTTGGGGCCGCCAAGATAACACTAATTGTTCCCAAGGGTGGTCTCGAGGAAGCATCCTTCTGGTAGGTTGACCCGTCCTGATTTCCCTACCCAGTGGAATGGTACAAGAACTGATTCAGTTTTCCAACTTTGACTAACTGCTCAAGGTAGTCACGTAGAGTCCTACAATCTTCTATAGTATGTCCTCGATCTTGGTGGTATTGGCAATAAAGATTTTGGTTTCGCTTCATGGGATCTCCTCCCATCTTATTTGGTCATTTAAAGTATGGCTTATTCTTCATTTTCCCAAGGATTTGATGTATAGGCTCCCTGAATACAGTGTTTACCACCTGGGTAGCAATATGCCCAGCAAAATCCCTTCTAGGCCTATTATTGTTGTATCTTTCTGACCTAAAATCTCTTCGGTCCTGGGGAACTACCTTTACTTTCCCTTTTCCTTGCTGCTGATCCTCCTTTACTCGCTTATATTCATCAATTCGATCCATTAATTGTCGCATGCTTAGGGCGGGCTTCCTAGTCAAAGACTTCCTCAGGTCGTGCTCAATGGGCAAGCGGACCTTAAACGTTCTTATGGCCACATCCTCAAAATGTCCATCTATCTCGTTAAACATCTTCCAATATCTATCCGAGTAAGTTCTCAGAGTTTCACCCTCTCTCATAGTCATAGACAGTAAAGAGTCCAGAGGGCGAGGAACCCTACTACAAGTGACAAATCTAGCCCCAAAGGCCCTAGTAAGCTCTTGAAAGGAGTTGATTGACCCTTCCCCCAAACCATCAAACCACCTCATCATGATTGACCCCAAGCTAGATGGGAATACCCTGTACAGCAAGGCCTCATTCCTCAAATGTATGGTCATTCTTTGGTTAAAATGACTGACATGTTCCATCGGGTTTGTTCTACCATTATATATGGTAAACGTGGGTTGTGTGAACCGTCGAGGAAGATTTGCTCTATCAATCCTCCTAGTAAACGGAGACTTTAAGATTTGGTGCAAAGCCCTGCTCATAGCATCATTCCCCAAGCCTTTGTAGGTCGGGCTTTTTCTTTTCTGCTTATGATGGCGCTTTTCCCTATAGGAGTAAGACTCACTAGGAGGAGTTCTTGACCAAGGTCTGTAACTTTCATCATCGTCAAACAAATCCTTTATGCTTGATGATGACCTTTTTCTTTGTTTCCGATGCAACTTCCTACGTAAATGATCTATTTCTTTTTGCATGTTCTTGGTTTCCTCCCCATGAGACACGTGACTCCTACTCCTAGAGTGACTCCTACTGGTATGGGTTGTATGAACATTAATCTCACGATCTCTCCTACGCTCAAGATTCACAAAATGATCTTGACATTGCGACCCCACCAACTCATCTGAATTCACCATAATTAAATTAACTCAAGTATGCTCAATATCCACACAGATAGCGCCAATTGTAAGGACACAAACAGACCTACGGCCCAAAAAGACTAGACAGTGGCCCAATGAGCCCACCACAATGAATTTGTTAGAGAATGGGTAGGATATTGACTACTTAATAAGCTAAAGTTAATCACAATGAGAAGAAATGCCAAGTAAAAGACTAGGAACACTCAATTTTGAAGAAAAAGGGATCCTTGGTCCAACCCAAGGAAGATCTATATGGTTTTGCTTTCTCTCTTTCACAAATCTCTCTTTCTCTAGATCCCCTTTCATAAGGATCTTCATTTTCCTTTTATATTTACACAAAAATTATCTTCATCCTACACTTGGAGGGTTGAGATTGCATTTTTAGGACTTATGTCCCATCTAGAACATACTGGTAAACTTCAGCCTTACTATTTGAGCTGTGCCACCACTGTTCATGGTTATTTCCTCACTAAGGCGGCAAGAGGAGTAGTTGTCTTGCATTTAATGTGGAGGGGATAGCTTCCACTCCCTTCTCCTTTCACCCTCCTCGTAACCCGTGCCAAGTCTACTTTCTTCCCTCTGTGATATTTTAACTTTATGTGCCTTCTATGGTTCTGCTCGTCCCCTAGATCAACGGGTGTTCGTCTCGTGGCTATCCAGTGCTCGTCCCTGAGGTCCGAGGAGCACCCTCGGAAATCATCTTAGCAATCCACCTAGATGAGATTAGGGATCCTCGTCCACACATCAATAATGCTTGAAGCCTTAAAGGATTTTTAGCTATTTTTATTTCACTTAAAATTTTACAGTATTTGGAGATTATTTCTAAATTGTGGATTTTAGATATTGTAAGAGGTTTATTAAGAGCATTGTTTATTTGGAGTTTAAACTAATTTTGGAATTAATTACATTTATTGATATATACAAGATCAACAAGTTAATCATGCTTCTAAATTCATAATCCATGGATTTGGGTTGTGACAGAAACGGCCACTTCTTACACAACTCCATATGGTGCAACATGCCTGAAGTCCCGTTTGTCTTTCCATGACAATTATATTGATTTTTTTTTTTTTTATAGTAATTGCATTGTGGCTTTAGCTTCTTGGGATCACCACTGACCAACTTAGTGAGTGCTTCCATACTATAGATAGGTCCTTACTAGCCTGTTTAGGTGGCAGTGGGGGAAGTAATGCACCAAGACTAATAGTTGTTGCAGGTTCAGGTAGGTTAGTAGCACCAGGAGGATCCTCAGATGCACCAAAACCAGGTGGAGGATCGACATCCATTTAATCTTTTTTTTTTCAAACAACACAAACACAAAAGTAAAAGCAATGTCAAATTGAACAAAAGTAAAAACTAAAAACAACGTCACAAATAATGTTTCACAACCAGCCTTTCATACACAAAAACATATTCCAACCCATACTTATACAAATTATACTCAATTACTCATTACTCAATTAGACAATCAGCTCCAACAGTAACATAGTAAACTAAATAAATAAGCCAATATAATGAGAAAGCCCTAGATTTAATAACTAAATAAAATAAATAAATAAACGAAAGCAAGAGTAAAAAGGTATAGAGAAATGTTAAATAAAATAGATATTGATTTCCTTGTAAAAAAAATAAAAAAAAAAAAAAAAACCCAAAAAAAACGAAGTAGTTAAGTAGCTTAAAAAGTAAAAGAAACATTGATATAAAAAAAAAATTATATTCAGTTCCCTGTACAATTTTCTTTTACACATAAAGATAATAACATAAAATTATAAATATTATTCTCAATATAAATATAAAATAAAAGCTAATTATATAGATAATATCAATTCATTAAAATCAAAATGCTAAATAGTAAATAGTGATTAGTGAGTGATTATGGATTACCTCTGGGTGAAGAATTGAAGATTGAGAAGTGCAAACTCTCTCAGACTCAATCTCCCTTAAAAATCTAAGGGTGTGTTTTTTTGGAGGTGAAATAGGGAGGATGGAAAATTTTGGAGAGAAAATAGGAAGGAAAACTTTTTTGGTGGGTGTTTGGTTGGAGGGAGGGGAGGGAAAAAATTGGTGGGGTCCAGGTGTTTTCTCTTCGGGTCAACCAAAATGTTTTCTCTCCAAAATGGAGAGAAAACTGAGTGGGAGGAATTTGATAGATAAATGACAAAAATGCCCATGTGCACTTGCACATGGGCTTGTCCAATCCGTTGTTTTTTTTTTTTGGGCAAGCTTTGTTGCTCTTCTTCTTCTTCTTCTTCTTCTTCTTTTTATTTTTTTATTTTTTTATTTTTATTTATTTCCTGGGCAAGCTTCGTTGCTCTTCTTCTTCTTTTTTGTTGATTTCCTGGGCAAGCTTTGTTGCTCTTACTTCTTTTTTTCTTTTTCTTTTTTGATTTCTTGGACAAGCTTCGTTGCTATTCTTTTTTCCTTTTTTTTTTTCTTTAGACTTGATTTTTTTTTTCTAGATATGATTATTATTTCCTAATAAATTTGGGTGATTACTTTTTTTGTCACTTTTTTTTTTTAGGGCATCATTTTTAACAAGGGTATATGAGTAAATTTATACAAACACATTTTTTCCATCCCTCCACTTTTCCACTCCCAACCAAACAAAAAGGAAGGAAATTAAAATCTTTTCTATCTCCTCATTTTTCCACTCTCCCACCATTTTCTATCCTCCCACTTTTCCACTCATCCAACCAAATGGACCCTAAATGCTGAAAAATGCCAAAAAAAAAATGTTAGCACTTAGTAGACCGTAGACTTGTAGAGTGTGGTTTGTGAAGTGGACTTGGACTGTTAGACTCTCAGAGAGAGAGAGAGAGAGAGAACTTTTAGGCGAGAGGTGGAGTTATCAGCAGTTTGCCGTGGATTGGGCAGAGTGACTGGCGACAGCATGGTGGTGAGCTGGTAACTAGTAAGGCGATGAGACTTGAGAGAATGACAAACTAACAACGATTCAAAATCAATGAAAGGAAGCTACCTACTGTTGGCCCAGCCAAGTGCACGAGAAAGAGACCGAGAGAGTTAAGGAAGGGTGAAAGAAAAGAGTGAATTTATACTTAGAGAGTTAGGGTTAGGGCTGTGCATAAAACGACACCGTTTTCATGGTTTATTTTTTATTTTATTTTAAACTAAGTGAAATGACGCCGTTTTAAAAAAAAAAAAAAAAAAAACTACCCAAAATGACGCATATTAATCCAGGTAAATTAATATATATATATATATATATAACTTACATATATCGGTTGGTTCCTTGTTAGACTCGGTTTTGGACTTCCATTCCAATGTTTGTATCACACTGGCGTCAGAACGAGCTTTGCCCTTAGTTTTCTGGCCTCGGCACCAACGGTCAGCTCCAGCATTGTCGGCGCCAGTCGGTTGGGTTGGCCACGGTCTGGTTAAGCACACTCCTAGTAAATATACGGTGTAGGCGCCAAATTTAAGAGGTGGGAACACATAAAAAAAATTACATTTAATAAGGTAAATTTTACTTACTAAGAGCATTCATAGCAAAGGAGCTAAAAATTATAATTTTTAGCAACTTAAAAAGCAACTTTATTCATTTTAACTACTCACTTTACAAAACACCCAACATCAAAACATCTATATTTTTAGCAACTCATTTAAAATAATATAAAACACATTAAAATAATGATGAACACCCACTGCAAAATCCAAACCAACAGCAACAGCCACTTCCACCGCCTCCACCGTCGCCCCAGCAGCCACTACCATAAAACTGCAACCCACTGCTAGCCACCACCATCACCACCACTGGAAAAAAAAACACCACAAAACCCATCACAACAACACCCACAACTGGCCACAAAACCCATTACCACCACACCCACAACCAGCACAAAACCCATCACCACCACAAAAGAGGAAAAAAAAAAACCACCACCACAACCTGCAACCCACTACTAGCCACTACCATCATCACCACTAGGAAAAAACAAACCCCCACAACCGGCCGCAAAACCCACCACAACCAAAGCCAACAAAACCCATCACCATCACACCCACAAGTGGCCACAATACCCATCACAACAACACCCACAACCAGCCACAAAACCCATTATCACCCCACCCACAACCAGCACAAAACCCATCACCACCACAAAAGAGAGAACAAAAATTGAAAGAAAGAAAAAAAAATAAAAGAAAGAGAGAGACATATCTTCGGCCATACCTTAAGAAATTAAAAAAAAAAAAATGCAGAGGAGGTTAGCTGAGATATGGAGAAGAAGAAATGAGAAGGTTGGAGAGGAAAAAGAGAAAAGAGAGAGAGAAACGGGTTGGTCAGAGAAGAAAGAGAAGAGAAAAAAAAAGAGAGAAAAAAAATATTTTTTAAAGAGGAGAGGAGAGAGAAAGATATAAAATAATAATTTTTTTTAGATATAGCAACTTTACTGTAGCTTG
This sequence comes from Quercus aquifolioides, assembly GCA_019022515.1. Taxonomy (NCBI): domain Eukaryota; kingdom Viridiplantae; phylum Streptophyta; class Magnoliopsida; order Fagales; family Fagaceae; genus Quercus; species Quercus aquifolioides. The sequence goes on along the minus strand of CM032325.1, from coordinate 21,512,532 downwards.
CATTTTGGTGTTTTAGTTGCTAAAATAGTATTATAGCCATTATACCTCCTTTACTGTGAGTGCTCTAAGGTTTGAACTAATACCAACTAGATCCAAATCATTTCAAAGATAAATGAACAATTTAGTTGATAAAGACAACTTAACCCCTAAGAGCACTCACAGCGTGGTTGCTAAAATGACTAAATAGTCATTTTAGCAACCCAAACATTGAAAACACACCATACAACAAGGTTGTTAATTTATCTAATTGGTATAATATTTTAACTCATTGCTACAGTGGGCTGCTAGAGATAACAACCCACTATAGCTGAGAGTTATTTGCAACAATTAATTTTTTAATCACACACACTCAGCCTCTTCCACACGTGACTCACTTTTAGATTCAACCCTATCTCTCATCTCATTCTCATCACGCAGAAACAAACATAGAGCCTCATCTCATTATCTCTCTCTCATGCAGCCAAGGATGCTACCATCAATTTCAATTCCCCAGCCCAGCCTTCCCTCTGCTTAGACCCCTCGCCCTTCACCCAGCTTATCCCCTTCGCCCATTGCCGTCTCTTCTCCCTCCTACGCCTAGACCGAAGCCTCCTTCTGTTGGGTCCATGGATTTCTTTAGGTAAGGTTTTGGTTTGAGTTTGTGTTAAGGTTCGGTTTTGGGTTACAATTTGGTTTGGGGTATTGCGTATTAATCAGAGAAGGGAGCGCCCCTCACAAGATTGGTGACAAAGCATTTTGGTTCATCGACTAGCAGGTCCGTTTCTTAACTTTTCTTTCATTTTGAATTCACAAATAGTTGCATACTTGCGTTTGTTTCTTATTGTTCTTTATGCTTTAACTCTGTGCCTGATCAAATTTATCAAAAGAAAAAAGAAGGAAAAGATTGGTTATAGTGCAACATAAAGCTGTTAATTTTGATTTGTTGTGTTAAGAAGTTTATTTGATTTTCTGTTAATTTTGCATTTAAGAAACGGACCAATTGTTTATACACTTATGAAAATTAGTTCTCTCAACGAGCATTTTTTTTTTCGGGTGAAGGAATGGATAACAAAGTGATCAGATTTTTTTATGTACTAAGAAAACTCATTGTCTCGTTTTATAATCTCATATTCTTGGTGGTTTGGGTGCTTTGTAGGAGTGTCTTTAGTAAGTAGGCTGTGTCATTATCTAGTTATGGACTCACAAGGTGCCTTGCCGTTGTACGCTAGTATCATAGAAGGGGACATTGATATTGACTCACCTTTTTTTGGTGTATCCCAAAATAATCCAATGCTTATTTCTAATTCTTCACCTGAAGTTGAGACCATCACCACTAATAAAGGGAAACGGGGTGTCAACTTTAGTGTAGATGAAGATAAATTACTAGTATCGGCATGACTCAATACTAGTCTCTATCTTGTGCATGGTAATGAGCTGAAACAAGAAACTTTTCGTCAAAAAATTTGGCAATACTTTTGCAATCATAGTGCAGCCGGCACCACATGCACTCCTATCTCCCTATCAAGTCGATGTGGAATGATTAATAAGGAAACAAGTAGATTTTGTGGGTTCTTGGCTTCACTTGAAGGTTTGCATCAAAGTCGCACAACTGAACAAGACAAGGTAAAAATTATATTGCAATAGTGTGCCTTGTTAGACATTCACCAATAGTTGATGTAGATACTAATTATGTTCTATTTCTTTGGATTTTTTTAGATTGAAAATGCAAAGGCTATGTATAGAAGCACTTACAAAAGAAATTTTAATTTTGGACATTGTTGGCTCGTGTTGAAGAACCAACCAAAATGGAGTATGCCTAAGGAAAAATCGAGAATAGTATTACCTCTAACTCCGGATTCAATACATATTGCCGAGGGGGATGGCGTGTCCATACTTGATGACACTACCACCTTTGAGAGACCAATAGGTAGGAAGGCCAAAAAGGCCAATCGAAAGAAAAAGGCTAGTGAGAAAGATGTTGGGAAATATTTGGCGAAGAAGATGAAATGTATTGAGGAGTCACAAGAACAAGAAAAAGAAAGTCTTTGCATCAAAGCGGAAAGGGTTCGCTTGGAAGAGTTGAGGGATAATGAGAGAATTCAATTGGAAGAGTTGAGGGATAAGGAGAGGGTTCGATTGGAGGAGAGAAGAATTCTAATGGAGGAGGAATGAATTAGTATTGAATGGGAAAAACTCAGTATCCAAAGTATGGTAGAGGATGAGAGAATTATGAATAAAAATACAAGTGGCATGTCCGGAGCACAAAAACTTTATTATGAACAACGCCAAGAGGGAATCCTTGCAAGACAATCTCAAAGTAAATAGTTTGGTTTGCCATATGTAAATGATGTCTTCGATAGACCTTATTTTGGTAGTAGCTTATTTATAAGCATTGGTGTATTTTATTATGTTATATGAACTTTTCTATGTTAGAAAATAGTTGATGTATTTTGTTGTGGTAGATCAACTTCAATTATGTTAGAAAAGGGTTGATGTATTTTGTTGGGGAATATCAACTTTGTTATGTTAGAAAAAGGTTGATGTATTTTGTTGGAGAATAGAAACTTTTTTATGTTAGAAAAAGGTTGATGTATTTTGTTATCTTATACTATGGTGCAGTTTGGCTTCAACGTCTGCGTCTAGAGTCTGCGTTTTCCTCCTCTCTTTTTTTTTGGCCGTTTTGTTTGACTTTGGGGACAAAAAAATCTGTGCATGAACAGTGTGTTCACTGTTCATGCACTGTTTATGCAATAAAAAAATATTAAAAATGGGTCCCACGATACTATTTACACATTTAAAAATTATTTTACTACAGTGTTTTCAGTTTTCAGTTTTCAGTTTCAGCAACAATAAGTTCAATCCAAACAGACCCTATATAAAAAAAAGGAGATGTTGTTTATCATGAGTTTGGTCTCTCTCTCTCTTTCTCTCTCTCTCTCCTTAGGTTGTTTGCATCTCCATTGGATGATGGGTTATGTTAGAACTTGTGGTGGAATACTTTGTACCATATTAGTGATACAGGAGCATCTAAGCTTGTTAATTGGAAGATGTTGTTCTGCAGTTTTTATAACAGGTTGTTTAATGACCTTTGTTTATTTAATGACTTTTGTTATGCAGATTTAGAACTAAATGTTTTAATGATTTGGATTTTGAGTTCAAAAACCTTTAGCGTATGGTGTTCATAACATTATTTTTTTTATAACCTGAGTTTGGTTGTACAACAAATTAACATATGTTTAATTTTATTAGTACACTGCCTGCGTGCCTTTTATTTATTTATTTATTTTTAATCTTTTTGTCCTTATATCTATTTTCATTGGAGTTTATTACTTATGCAAATAAAATGTTTGCTTTCAGATTTTGGCTTGAAGGTTGTATCCATGGGTTGCTCTTTGTTTCGCAAACTTCATTTTGATGACTCCGATGAGGATGAGATAATCAAAAAAGTTGTCATGGATTTGACATCACAACGTAAACATTGTCACTATATTAGGTGCAACCATTTGGCAGGCCATGAAAGGCTTTATCTCGACTATTTTGCTGACTCACCAGTATATCCTGAGAAATTATTTCGGAGGAGATTTTGGATGAGCCATTCTCTTTTTCTGCATATTCAATCTAAGGTAGAAGCTCATGATCCTTTAAGCAAAAAAGAAATGGTAGCAAAAAGCTTGGTTTATCTTCCCTTCAAAAGATTACTGCTGCACTCAGGATGATTGCCTATGGAGTAACTGGTGACTTTATGGATGAATATGTGTGGATTGGAGAAACCACTGCCATGGAGAGTTTGAAAAAATTTGTTACAGCGGTGATAGATATTTTCTCTGAGGAATATTTAAGGAAGCCAAACAATGAAGACATTGGTAGATTGTTGGCCTATAGTGAAAGGCATGGATTTCTAGGTATGTTAGGTTCAATTGATTGCATGCATTGGAAATAAAAAAATTGTCCAAGTGCATGGAAAGGTCAATATTGTGGTCATATTCGTGAGCCCACTATTATTTTGGAAGCAGTGACATCATATGATCTTTGGATATGGCATGCGTTTTTTGGGTTACCTGGGTCAAATAATGATATTAATATGTTACAACAATCTTCTCTATTTTCCGAGCTAGCACAAGGACCTGCTCCACCAATTAATTACTCAATTAACGGTAATGACTACACAATGGGATATTACTTTGCTGATGGTACATATCCAAAGTGGTCAACATTTGTGAAAACAATCCCAGCTCCACAAGGACAAAAAAAAAAAAAAGTTATTTGCAAAAGCCCAAAAGGCGTATAAGAAGGATGTTGAGCGTGCATTTGGAACAAATTGACGAAGTGGATAATCCTCCTATACAAGTGTCATGTGAGCATGCAAATGAATTTATGGCATTCATCCAAAGTCACGAACGCATTAAAGACCAACAAATTCATTCTCAACTCCAATTGGACCTTATTGATCATTTATGGCAATTACATTGCGAGTCGTAGGAACTTGGGTGTGTGAGTTATGGCATGTGAGTTTTTATTGTAATTTTATGTGAGTTGTGTATGTGAATATTTTTGTGGATTACATTGGCAGTTTAGTGTTGCTAAAACTACTTCAAGTAATATGTTTGCCGGGTTGATAGTTTAATTGGAGTATATGATTTATGGTAATATGTTTTCCAGGTTGATAGTTTTTTTTTTTGTTTAGAATGTGTCAAGTTCATAGTTGATAGTTCAATTGGAGTATATGATTTATGTGATTTATGTAAATAGTGTTGACAGGTTGATAGCTAGTTCAATTGGAGTATATATGGGATAGTTGAGAAAATTTTCAAATGCTTCGAGCATGGGGCTTACTGTGAGAGAAATGTCTCATACATTGAGCATACATGATATATGCATCGTAGTTGAAGAAACAAAATTAATAAATAACATTCATGGTAGTTGAAAGAAAAAAAAATCCAAAAATATGATTGTTCAATTAAAAAAAATTCTTATTAAAAAAAGTTGGGTTTTAAAAAATGTGCTTTACGTTCAAATGATTAATTGAAAATACCTTTGAAAAAAAAGAATAAAAAGAATATAAAAAAAGAATAAAAATGTAATAAAAAAGAATATTTAAATGAAAAGTTAAAAATTTTAGATCTATCAAGTGTTTTATAAAATGAGTTCTTAAAATATATAAAATAACTTTTTGAATTGTTAAAAATTTTAATTTGGAGCACGCTTGCTGTGAATGCTCTAATCACGTTACCCGCTGTTACTCATTTTTCCTGTTCTTTCTCAAACGTCTCTTCTCTCTCTCACTCTCTGTTCCTACGCCTCTCTGTTTCTCTCAGGCCTCTCTTCTCTATCATCCCCTCTCTCTCTCCAACCCTACCCTTCTCTCTGATTCACCCTTTCATTGTCTACTTCTTCTCTCAGGCAACGGCAGTGGTGTGTTCTATCAGGTAACGGCAGTGGTGTGCTCTCTCAGGTAACGACAGTGGTGTGGTGGTGGTGGGTTCCAATATGGGTTGGATTTGCAATGAGGTGGTTGTGGGTTCCGATGTGGTGGTGGTTTGCCCATTAAATTCTGTCCACCCCACCCCACCGCAAGACCCATCTCATCTGCCAAAACCCCCCGTTAAAACCCAGCACCGCCCATCCCAACCCAAAGAGAGTCTCACAGTTTTTTCCTCTTTCGCTTAAAAGTTAAAATACACTCCATTTTCTTATTCTGAAGATACATTCAGGAGTAAGCATTTCCTATTTTCCTCTTCTTTATTTGCAGATCTAACAAATGGGAACCCTTGACATTCTTGGCGACCGCCAGTCCGGTCAGGACGTTCGCACCCAAAACGGTACTGCTCTCTTTTACAAATACTACTAAAAAAACTGCTTTTAATAAAATTTGATTTTGTGCAATTTATGGTTGTATTGTAAAGGAACTGACTAAGGTCGTTTTGTGTTTAATGGTGAGTGAAATAGTGATGGCGTGTGGAGCAGTTGCTAATATTGTCAAATCCTCACTAGGTCCTGTTGGTCTCGACAAGGTATTACTACTACTACCACTTCTATTACTATTGCTGTTGATGTTGATGCTGATTTTGTTGTTTTAATGGCGTATTCATAATTAACTTTAGTGGATTGATTATTTATTTATTATATAGGCTTGCCAGTGTCATACAATTAGTTGAATGCTGAAATGTAAATGTGTGTGTTTCTTTTTTTAATGTCATTATGTAAGGAATTTTAATTTGCAATTAATTGTAAGATATTGAATGAGCAATATGCGTAGTCTTGTCTGTGTGATGTAAAATTAAGCATGTTGCTGCTTGTTCTTTAAGCTGTGACATTGCTCGTGCGGGATATGTTTGTTCATTGAACCCTATTTTTGGATGCTCAAATGGGTTGGAATGACATTTGTATAAGTCAGTGAAGATTGAAAAGGATATCTTTTTGTTTACTTGTATGTGTTTTGAGTTTAGAAGGGTACCAAACCCGTAAAGACTAGAAACATAGTTAAGATGCTGAACTGCATGTTAGTGTTATTGCATCATTGATATTAATTGATATGGGCATACTTAACTGCATGTCAATGTAATTGCCATGTTTTCAATTTTTATTGATAGAGGTGTTTGTAACTTGCCTTTTTTCCCTGTTCATTGCTAAGCTTTTGTTTGGACCATGTAGTTCTGCCAAAGGGTATCATTTGATTTTCGTTTTGATTGATGGTTTCAGATGCTTGTTGATGATATTGGAGATGTGACAATTACTAATGATGGTGCTACAATACTCAAGATGTTAGAAGTTGAGCACCCCGCTGCTAAGGTGGATAAACAGTCTCATCTTGCTCATACTTTGTTTTATTACTGGATGTGTGTTTTGGCTGTGTTACCGAGCTTTGCTGCACTGTAACATGTTTTGATTTATAGAAATTTTTTGGTGGTACACAGGTACTTGTGGAGTTGGCTGAGCTTCAAGACCGAGAAGTTGGAGATGGGACAACATCAGTGGTCATTATTGCTGCGGAGTTGCTGAAGGTAAGTGTAGCCAGCCTGTTAATTTGGGATCTCATGAAAGGAATTTTCTTATGTTCTGATGAAAGACGATTTAATTAATCATGATTATGCAGAGAGCAAATAATAATCATGGTTAGAAAAAGTGAACATCTACTTTACATCCATGATTAAGTGGAATTTTTGGGATCTTATATGATAGCAACTCTTTTATGGTCTGATGGATGATGACTTAATGGTTTATTTAATCATAATTCTGCAGAGAGCAAATGATTTGGTGAGGAACAACATTCACCCTACATCAATAATCAGTGGTTACAGAGTGAGTCTCTCTCTCTCTCCCCTGTTTTAATTTTGAACTCTAATCAGTTTTACCACTAAGCAAGTGTATTATTTTATGCATAATTTGAATATGTTTTGTGGCTTGTTACTTGGTAAGTTTCTGTAAAGTTTTATCCTTTCTATTTCTCTATGTTTTTAATGTAAATAGCTTGCTATGAGGGAGGCATGCAAATATGTGGAGGAAAAATTGGCCGTGAAGGTAAGGCTCCTCTGTCTTTGTCCCTAAATAGTTGCATGTGTGTGTTTATATGAAACCTGACAATTAAGGTTCATAAACAGTATTATGAACCAAAGGCATGAATGGCAGTTTGTTTCAATCACTTGCTCTGCCATTACAGACCTTATTATGAGCTTGTGAGTTTTCATCATTTATGCCAAAAATGGCATAGATAGAGGGTCCAGTATGCAATACTGTGGTTCCCACTAAAGATCAGAAAATTATGTAGTATTACATGCTCTGCTTATTCCTCCCTCCCCCCCCCCCCCCGCGGCCAAACTCTTTTTGTGGTAAGTAATAGATTTTTTAGAAAAAAAAAAAAAAAAAACAAAGTACACGAAGGCATGCAAGTTCTTCTAATGTAACAATCTCAAAATCAACGTCATTAAAAGTGTGATTATTCCCTTCTCTGTGTAATTTACATAATGCTTAAAGGTACCACAGTCTAAATTTGCTTAATTACATTCATCCAGTCATACAAGATCTTAAGAACATGGGCTTAAGGGAATTTAGAAGGAGATCAACGTCATCAAAAGTGTGATTATTTCCTTCTCTCCATGCAATTTACATAATGCTTAAAGGAACCACACTCTAAATTTTCATCTTGTAGGACTACCAAACTTCCCTTTCCAACAAATAAGTAGCTTAATAATCCTTATAGGCATCATGAAATTTCCCAAAAAAGAGAAAAAACGAGAGCCCCAAACTCCTTTTGGCTGTACAATGATGTAATAAATGGTTTACTCTCTCCACTAGATGACACGTACAGCACCAGCCTCCAGTACAGGATCACATCTCTCTCATTCTTAGATTGTCCATTGTTGAATTCTATTACAACAGAGCTGCCCCCCAGACAAAGAAAGGAACTTTTTGAGGTGCTTTCACACTGCAAATACTCTTCCAAGGGAACATAGAGGACCCTCTCAAAGCACCTTAATAAGATAGTGCATCTTCTGTTTCTAGTCAACCTCCTGCACATTATAATGTTGCCTTTTCTTCAAGGATAATTAGAGAAAAACAACTCAACCAAGGAATCCACTTACCTTAGTTCCTGATATTGGGAGGCTCTCAGAAAGTGAAGATCCTAATCTTTGTCTTCTTCTCCTTAATACAGAAAATATGTGGGTACCAAAGCATCCCTACCCTCCGCTAGCAAAACAAATATGGAAATAAATTATTTAAAGCCATCTCCTCATACACATGATGCCAAAAAAGAACTTCCAAACATCCCCTATCAATAATTTTGCCATTTCAACCTAGAAGATGGACCTCATTCATTGTGTTCTGGATGGTGATGCTTTGTCTAAGCCATAGCATATCTAATAGTATATATTCTTGATAAGGCTGTATACTTGTTTTGTTGATTTTTCTAGGTTGAAAAGCTTGGAAAAGATTGTCTAATTAACTGTGCCAAGACAAGCATGTCCTCAAAGTTGATATCTGGTGACAGCGACTTCTTTGCAAATCTGGTATGCTTATTTATTATACATGTGATATGGATTTATTTTGTTCCTAGAATCTGGATGTTATTGAAATTGACATGCTTTCTATACTTAAACAAGCCATTTGTGCATCCAAGCCATCTGTGTATTGTTGGCTTGTGATGAGTGTTTATTGTGTTTTATTGATTTTTGTATATGATTGTATTTCTAGGTTGTGGAAGCTGTGCAATCTGTTAAAATGACGAATGCAAGGGGGGAAGTCAAATACCCAATCAAGGTAGGTGTTTGTGCATTCTCCACATCTTGATTGGGAAGGTTTTGTAGTGTGGACATATGCTTAGAGGAAACTGAAATCTCCTATATTGTTAGTATGTGTTGTGTTTCTTGTGAACTGCTGGCAAGTAAAATCTTTTGCCTGATATGGCACAACCTGCTTTTCATGGTTTTAGAGACATGCTAAAATTTGTGGATATGAAAGTTGTAATGCCCTAATTGTTCTTATGATGTTCCAGGGAATTAATATTTTGAAAGCTCATGGCAAAAGTGCAAAAGATAGCTATCTTTTGAATGGGTATGCTCTAAATACAGGTCGTGCTGCCCAAGGAATGCCTATTAGAGTTGCCCCTGCAAAGATTGCTTGTCTTGACTTTAATCTTCAGAAGACAAAGATGCAAATGGGTGTCCAAGTCTTAGTTAGTGATCCCAGGGAGCTTGAAAAGATTCGTGAAAGGTGATAAGATAATAAAAAGTATTTTCTTTTAGGTTGTGATTGTCATTACTTTATTGATAATTGGCTTTGTGCACCAGTGAAGCATACACTTTACTTTTTAATTGCTTGCTTCTTTGCAGTAATTGATTTAGTATCCAATTACCTATATAATAGAGCAGTCTGGTAAAGGCATAAAATCAGCTCTTTTCACATATATACACGCATATGATTTTGTATCTTGTTCAAATTCCTTTATTATTCTTTAATGCATGTTCTGCACAACCCAAAGAGTCTTATGCTTTATGCTTTTGCTTTGTGTTGTGACAATCTTAATCACCTCTTCTTTATAGTTATTAAGATGAAAATCATTATGCAATATTTGTCTACTTTCTTGCTCATGTAGAACTTATTTTGCATTTATCTTAACAGAGAAGCCGATATGACCAAAGAACGCATTCAGAGACTTTTGAAAGCTGGAGCCAATGTTGTTCTGACAACGAAGGGGATTGATGACATGGCACTCAAGGTAAGCTTCTACAGATATTTGATTCTCCAACTGCTTTACATCTATCTCATCCAGCATTAAATTGGCTGGCATGATTATTTGTAGTATATCGCATGCTACCACCGAGCTTCTCTAATTATATTTTCTAAAGGAACCAGGGCCAATCCGAATTCTATTCATAGTTGACAAATTGGCTTATTACCCAATCACACGCCTATTTCCATGCATTGAGAAATATGTTCGCTTTGAAAAGAGGAAAACACAGTCTTATGGGGTTGAGTAGAAATGTTGAATGTTGTTTGGAAATGTAAGAACCTATGAAACACAAAATTTGTAGGGAATTGGAAGTGTTGAAGTTCCTATTTCTTTTAAGCCCTGAGATAAAATGAAGTGTATAGTGTTTGGAATATCATTCACCTTGGTATATCCATATAGCATAGGAAATATTTAAGGAAGTAAATAGAGCTTTTATTTTGTTTTGTTTTAGAGAGGTATTATTGATCTATTGAATTGTCTAAGTTGGTTAATGTACTTACAGTGGGTGGGCTGGGAAAAATATAATTGAGCTAATGGCCTATTAGAGATGGACGATTTTTTTCTACTGTAGTTTACTCCTGGTTAATGTTTATAGTGTGACGCTTTGATATGTAAGTTTTAAGTCGATTACTTTCTAGGTTTTTATACAGTATGTTGTTGATTGTGTGTTCTATATTGTCTTGAATGGGTTTACTTTAATTACGGTGAATCCAGCCTAACAAGCTGTCTTCTTGGATTATTCTCTGTGGTTTGGCCCTAGTTTATTGTGTACCTACCATCAAGCCCACAAGCAGATTTAATTTATTGTGTGGATTCTTTGTTGTTGTTCCAGTACTTTGTCGAGGCTGGGGCCATTGCTGTGAGACGTGTTCGCAAGGAGGATATGCGCCATGTTGCCAAGGCAACAGGTGCAACCATGGTAAATTCCTGGCCTGCTTATGCAATGACATTAATTTTTAAGGCTGTTTTAAATTTTCTTCCAACATTGTCTAATAATCAATGCAATCATTGATGTACAAAGGGCAATAGTCTGTTTGGAATATTGTGATGCAGATTTTCTGAAGCTGCAGAGCTTAAATAATTCTTGGGTGGTGAAAGGAGCAAACTGAAAATAGAATTCTTTCACACCAGCAATTAATGTGACAAAGTTATCTGATCATAAGTATGCTGAAAGCAGCACTTGGGTGTACATACAGGATATAGTTAGGCTTCTGATTGCTAGTTGAATTTGATCAATATGTGATCAACTTCCCTTCTATCCGTAGCATTCTCTGAAGTCTTAGCACATGTTACTCATGTCTGATTTGGTGATTCTTATAAGCTCTTTGCTTAACCCTAACATAGAATCTGTTTGGCATCAGTTTTAGTTTTTAGCTTTTAGTTTTTATGTATAGCTTTTTAAAACCTCACTTTTTCCCTCATTTTTTTTTTTCACTTTTTCAAATTTTTTCAATATACAAGTTTACTTTAGTACACTTTTAGCACAAGTTTTATGTAAAAAGCTAGATAAGCTGTTCTCAAACGGACACACAATGTCCAAACAGAAGCTTTTTCCTTCATCACAAGCATGGGGATTTTTTTAAAATCTCAAATGCCGCATGATATAGCTTTATTGAAGACAGTGGTTTACATTTTTAGCCATAGAAGCTAATCCACTCTAAAACCTGTGTTAACTACACATGAAACTTAGGGCCTGTTTGGTTGAAGATTTCTAGTATCGTTGTTTAAAATGATATGAAAACTATGGTTTAAAAAGTGTTGTGAAAACACGTGTTTACAGTATTCATAAAGCAAAAAATGTGTTTGGTACCATGTTTCAAATAACGTATTTCAGTGTGTGAAAAAACATAATTGTGTGTTTGGTATGTGTGTTTTTTTTAAAAAAAAGCTGACAAGTGGCCCCCTGGTTGGAATTGAAGAAGGAAGCTTTATCTGTTGTCTAATCAAGTGGGCCCCATGTTTTTCAAAATATTTACAAAAGTGTCATTGAATAACGTTGTTTGAAATTTGAAAACTGGTAAGAGGAGTTTTCCAAATTCATTGTTTAAATAGCCTAAAATGAGCAACGTAACTCAAACATTCTTAAAAAAAACACCCTTACCAAACGCGTTGTTGTTTTTAGAAACACAGTTTTCAGTGTTTAAACACTGAAAACTGTTGTTTGGAATCACATACCAAACAGGCCCTTAGCGATTCACTCTTTTGTTTGCATTAGCCGCTCTTGTTGTTTCAAAAGGTTACTGCTTGGAAATCAAGAAATTAAACAGAAATTAAGAACTTAAAAACATTGTCCACTGGAAAAAGTGAACCAAGTTATAGCATGTGGGAATTACTCCTCTACTTGGCAAAGCATCTGCCTTAGTGACTTCTGATGTTGTGGCAGTATCATTAAATCTCTACATTCAATTAGTTATTGTTGCCATAATTCTATATATTTATATTGGCAATGAATCCTAAAATAAAATTCTGGTTTTTGACCAACTTCCAGCTTTTGGCCTTTAAGGTTGCATTTCAATTGCAAGGTTTTTTACTTCATTAGTCCCATAATTAGTGTCTTAATAGAAATGATTAAATATGATAAAAAAGTAGCCAATTTTAAAACATTTCAAACTTTCGACAAAACTTTACGAAGTTGTCTTTTGAAAGTAATGTGTATTGTGGGTGTTGTGGAAAAGTTCAGAAATAATGCTATAAACTTTGGATGTGGACATGCATTATTGAACAAGTAAAAAATTGCAATTTGCACCACTTATTATAGAATTGAGTACCATCCTATTCATGTTCTCATGTAAGTGTAGTGGTATGCGTACAGTTGAATATGCTTGTCTCTCTTGTTGGCTGTTTTATATGTTAATATAAAATATATTTTTTAAAGTTTCCTTTTGGACATTAATATAGCCATTGCCTAATACATTAAACCATGTGTATATCGGCACCTATCAATTTCCATTTCTTCCAGAATTCCCATATGATGTCTAGAAGCAGTGATGTCTATGATTTTAGTGAGGTTGTTTAGTTGAGGCTGTCTTCAGTTTTGTCTTAGAGAATGCCTTGTTAGACTTGGACATGAGACCTTATTGCAGTGATGACTTTTCCTATAGGACATGTATGGGGCGGGAATCTTTGGAATCTATGTTTAGTTCTTTCTTTATTTAATTCAAGTTCGCACTTTGTTGATTCTCCACTGCGTGTTTTTGATAATTTTACTGGATTTTGGACAGGTTAACCATTATAATTCTTTTTATGATTGTGTACTATTGATGGATGATGCAGGTCTCAACATTTGCTGATATGGAGGGAGAGGAATCATTTGACTCTTCACTGTTAGGATATGCAGATGAAGTTGTTGAGGAGCGCATTGCTGATGATGATGTAATATTGATAAAGGGGACTAAAACTACAAGTGCGGTGAGTAATTTATTTTATTTTGAATTTGGATTTAGTTTATATATATATATATATATATTTGAGCTATATTCTGCAACTTAATATAAAAATTTATTTATTTATTTATTTTTAATGCATTGATTGTTACATATTAGTTACACGTTGTTTTCATGCACAGTTTCCTGATGTTTCCTTTTTACAACATACTTTCTCTAGGTTTCCTTGATCCTCCGAGGGGCGAATGACTATATGCTTGATGAGATGGAGAGAGCTCTGCATGATTCTCTTTCTATTGTTAAAAGGACCCTTGAATCCAATATGGTAAACTTTGTCTCTTTCTTTATACATGATTATAATTACGTTAGAATCTGCTTTGTGGCCATTGAGCTTTCTATTGTATCTGCTGTTAAGCTTTTCGTGTATCTTAGTGGCACAATTGTTGCTGTGGAATGCATACTAGATTTGGATTATAGTTTTTTCTACTTGATATGTCATTACATTTATTATTTGGATATTTAGAACCCTGTTTTTTTTAGGCAATAATAATTTTATTGAACTGAGACTACTTCGTGGAAGAAGACATGAAAGTAGTCTAAAGAATTCCAATTGAAGAAATATCTGAGTCATCACCAAAATCTTATCATGAAATTTGAAATATTAGGAATCTGGTGATCTGACAAGCTTTTAAGCCTGGCAAGCTAATTGCTAAAGCATGCATATGCACAAGAGAGTCATTTCCAGTCGAACAAAATCTTTTGAGATTGGAAAAGAACTTAATATTTGTTCTTTTGTTATTCTTTAGTGTGGAATCAATGCACTTTGGCATGACTTAATTTCTAGCCTAGCTGATAACCACCAAAAAATGACAAGAGAGTAGTTACTAATTTAGTAGAATTGTGAAATTGTATCATCTTTCTGGTGTTGAGCAAAATCTTTTAGATATCAAATTATTTGGCAAAATTAGAGTTATCAGTTGTTTCATCATCATGAGTTATTTCGCACGAAGAAGGTAGAAACCTGAAACTATAGTCTCTCTGATTGTTTCTTTTTTGATAGGTTTTGTCATCTCTCTCTCTCTCTCTCTCTCTCTCTCGATACATTTTTTGATGTGCTTTATGGAATAATTTAGTTCACTCGTGCATTGTAAGTTGCATCAAATCTGTAAGGAAGAGTTAAAACTATGGGTGGTTTTCGCAGTTTTTTTCTTGAATCCAAATTTTTTCAACTAGTGGTAGAGGAAGGGGGACGGTTTTTTCCGTTAAGGATTTTTGAGCGGAGTAGGTACTTCATGAAGTCGGTCTTCATGGGTAAGAATGTGGCACAATGGCTGATGAAGAGTATAGAATAGATTGTCGTTGGGATCAGTCCGAAGAATTTTTATACGTTCAGGGAAGGTGATTTAGCTTACACCCTCCAACAGAGCTCCAACTCTTTTGGCATGTTCCTACTCTTGACTGAGTTTAAAGTTGGCAGGTCTAGGAGGTCCATTTTTATTCCGGAAGGCAGAGCTAAGAATGGATGGAGGGTTTTTGGGTTAGAACTAAGGAAGCTGTTAGAACTTGAAAACTATGTGAATGGTGGCTCTGGTCTTTCGAAATTTGTAGCTCAACATCATAAGGTTATCTTAGGGGTTCAACCATTTAAAACCTTTGCCGATATGGTGCGTGGGCCTCAGGTGCAGGTTAGGGGTAGGATTCTGCCAAACCTGGTCAGCGCACATGATAAAGGGAAATTGCTATTAGAGGATAATGAAAGGGAGAAGCAGAACCCAGTTTTTGAACAAAGGCCGGTGAGCATATCAGGCTCAGCAACTCTTGGAGGAAGAGAAGTGGGTTCCTGGTGCATTAATGAGGAGTTTGAATTTAGTGAGACAAATACGGTAAAAAGAAAAAAGGAGATCTCCGTTGAAAATCCATTCAAACTGGAATAAACATGCTTATGGAAAAGAGCCTGAACTAAGGCATCATGACTGGACAGGAGTAGGCCTGACCGTAGAGGTGGATGGGGAAGGAATTAGGCGTGTAGCATGGAACTCTAATAAAGGTGGACTGAGGAATTCTTTTTGGGTCAATAGTAATCAGAGGGAGCATGTGGTGGGTCCTTCAAGTGGGTCATGGGCTTATCAAAATTCTGTGGTGAATAAAGGTGGTTTGAGGAGGTCTAAATGGGTCACTAGGAGTCAGGATCACTCACGGGTTCAAAAGCTTTCTGTGGTGGGCTTAGACCAAGAGTGTAACACTCAAGTGGGCCTTCCAGTTGTCCATTTTCCAAAGCCCACAGGCCCAACTAGGATGGTAGTGGGTGAGAGCTCTTTCTCGAGTGCTCAGAGACCTTTGAATCATGATCCCCAAGCTTTAGCGATGCCCATCGCACCCCACGATCTTTTGGTTGCTTAGAATGGGACAGCGGGTCACCGATGTTGCTGGATCTCTCGCCGTGGAGTCACTGGTGTCTCCGGCGCCCCTGGAGAACGCCGGCACCGAGTCCTCCTTTGATGGGTTTCGCGCCGAGGGCTCGCCGGCGACCTTGGACAAGGTGGGTTGCCTTTCGGTGACCTCATCGGAGGCTGGGTGTCCTTTTTATGAGGGGTCTCGCGCTAGTGAGCCTCTGTTCTCACTGGGTAAGGCAGAATTAGAGGGTGACAGGGCATCTAAAAGTCTTGTGTTATCCAATTATATTCTGGATCCATCAAGATTTGGGTCTGAGAAGTTGGGTATTCAGGGTGGAGATGAAGGTGGTCGGGTTGTATGTGCAAGAGATATTCAGGGGATAGACACCTCCCACCTGGCTAACCAGTCAATGTTGGCATTGACTGAGGTAGAAATAGTTTGTGCAGATGTGGGCTTGGGTGATGTGGATAGCTTTTCCCCCTTGACTACTATTAATCCTCTGGGGTTGGCTGTGTCGGCAGAAGTGAATGGTTTTACGGAGGTGTTGAGTTTTGATAATACATTGAATGTTTCTAATTGTGTGAAACATAGAATTCCCGGTTTTAGTAAGATGATGGGGCTTTCTTTGGGTCGACATGAAAAGATGTGTATTATGCTCTTACAAAGACTTGAGACGGAGATTGAGGCAAAGGTAAGTCAGCACAGGAAAGATACTGCCTACCGAAAAGCTGTCTCTAAGGATAAAGGGAAGAGGGAGTTGAGGAATTTGATTTCCTCGGTTAATTATGATGGGAGATAGTTTTCGTAGAGAGAGAAACAAAAAAGAGTGGAAGATTTTTCTTTTTTTTTGTGGAAAGAGGAGAGGAGAGGAGAGGAGAGTGATGTCAAATGTGGAGTGGGTGTGCGTTTTGTTATGAATTATGGGAAGGAATTTTTGAGGAGAGTGGGTCCTACTCATCATTCATTGATGAGGTGTGTGTGTGTAAGAACTATAGAAGCACTATGACTCTATTTAGTTTAGTGTATGAATGAAACACTAGTGTGAAGTTGTACCCTATAAAACAATTGAGATTTTAATATAGATTAATTATTGTTGTATATAATTAGTTACACATAGTCTTGCATATATTTTGTGAAGTTGTATTTTAAAAATATAATTTCAATTACAATTGTAAAATCATAAAATTGTATTTTCAAAACATAATTTTATAATTTATACTTAGAAATATATAGAAAATATAAATAAAAATATTTTTAATAATTTTTTAATCACCGCACCCCGCTTCACCCGCACCCTACTTTTTCAAAAATTATTGAGTCTCGCACCCGCACCCGCACCCGTGCTTCATAGGTTGTGGTAGGGAGTTTACAATTTCAATGAAGTTGAAAATGGTGTCATGGAATGTTCGAGGATTGAATGATTCGTGGAAACGTTTGGTAGTTAGAAATTTGTTACAGGAATGGAATTGTGATGTAGTTTGCTTTCAAGAAACTAAGTTTGCGGACTTGGATAGATAGTTGATTTGTAGTTTATGGAGTTGCCCCTATGTAGATTAGGTAGCTTTGGATGTGGATCGGACAACGGGTGGGGTTTTGTTGATGTGGGATAGGAGGACTTTAGAAAAGGTGGAGGTTATGGTGGGTAAATTTTCTGTATCAGTTCGGTGGCAGGGTATGGGGGATGGTTTTATTTGGGCTTGTTCTAGGGTTTATGGCTCGGATGATAATAACTTGAGGGGGCAGATGTGGGATGAGCTGATTGGAATTCAGAAATTTTGGGAAGTTCCATGGTGTTACATAGGGGATTTTAACATTGTTCGTTTTCCTAGTGAACGGTTGGGGGGATCTCCCCTTACCCCGGCTATGGAGATGTTTTCTGAGTTTATTGAGGAGCTTAGTTTGATAGATTTGCCGTTGGAAGAAGGGAGTTATACATGGTCTAGTGGCTCGGATCAGCCTTCGATGTCTAGGATAGACAGGGCCTTGGTTTCTCATGACTAGGAGGATCACTTTTCGAATGTGATCCAGCGGGATTTACCTCGTCCTATTTCAGACCACTTCCCCATTTTAGTGGAGGCAGGAGGGATATTAAGGGGGAAAAGTCCTTTTAGGTTCGAGAACATGTGGCTAAAGACGGATGGGTTCAAAGATAGGGTCCACTCTTGGTGGAATCGATATTCCTTCTCAAGTACTCCCAGTTTTGTACTTGCCAAGAAGCTGAAGATATTGAAGGAAGATATTATTTAGTGTAGGGAGTTTGGAAATGTAGAGCGTTGGAAAAAAAAGTTGTTGGAGGCTTTGAAATTATTGGATGCTAAGGAAGGGGAGTATGGCCTTTTTGAAGTGGAGATTGGTGAGAAGGCTGTGTTGAGATCTCAAACTCAAAATCTTCTCTCTTTGGAAGAAGTCTCATGGAGACAGAAGTCGCCGATGCTTTGCATTAAGGAAGGAGATAACAATACCAAATTCTTCTACAAGGTAGCCAATTCTCGGAGAAGGTATAATCATATTAGTATGTTGGAGGTGAATGGGGTTATTTATGAAGATGAATCTGAGATGGTTGACCAAGCTGTATAGTTTTATAAAAACTTGTACAAGGAGACTGAGGAGTGGAGGCCTTTTGTGGAAGGCCTGGAGTTTGATCAGTTAGAGGGGTTGGAGAGGGATTGGCTTGAACGGAGGTTTGAGGAGGAGGTTCTTCGAGTTGTCAAAGAGTTGGAAGGAGATAAAGCTCCAGGTCCTGATGGTTTCTCTATGGCTTTCTATTACCATTGTTGGGGAGTTGTGGAAAGAGATGTCTTAGCTATGTTTGAAGAGTTTTATCAACATAGTAAGTTTGAAAAATCTCTTAATGCAACGTTCATAGCCTTAATCCCTAAAAAATAGTGCCTTTAATATTCGAGATTTTAGACCTATTAGTTTGGTGGGGAGTGTTTACAAGATTTTGGCTAAGGTTTTGGCAAACCGCCTGAGAGAGGTTTTGGATCAGCTGATATCTGAGTCTCAGAATAGTTTTGTGGGCGGTAGACAGATTTTTGATTCAGTTCTTATTGCTAATGAGTGCGTTGATTGCAGGGTGAAGAGTAAGACTCTGGGGGTTATTTGCAAATTAGATATTGAGAAAGCCTATGATCATGTGAACCGGGAGGCTCTTCTAGATTTGTTGAAGAGAATGGGATTTGGGACGAGGTGGTGTAGGTGGATCCGCACTTGCATATCTACTGTCCAATTCTCTGTCTTGTTTAATGGGTCTCCAGGAGATTTTTTTGAGAGTTCGAGGGGATTGAGACAAGGGGACCCGTATCTCCCTTGCTGTTTCTGGTTATGATGGAGGTCTTCAGTAAGATGGTGAAAAGAGCTGAAGGGGCTGGTTTGCTTCGAGGTTTTAGAGCTGATGGTAGTCAAGGTGGATGAGTTTGTGTCTCGCATCTTTTGTTTGCGGATGATACGATTCTGTTTTGCAACGTAGATGAGGAGCAAATTCTACATGTTCGGATGCTTCTTCTTTGTTTCCAGGCAGTGATAGGTTTAAAGGTTAATGCGCTGAAGAGTGAGATAGTTCCCATTGGGGAGGTGCCAAATGTCCAAGTTTTGGCAGAGTTTTTGGGCTGCCGGATTGGGTCTTTGCCTATGACCTATCTTGGTATGCCATTAGGGGTGTCCTACAAGTCCCCTACTGTCTGGAATCCTATCTTGAAGAGAATTGAGCGTAAGTTGGCCAGATGAAAGAATATGTATTTGTCTAAAGGTAGAAGACTAACGTTGCTTAAGAGCCCTCTATCTAGTCTTCCTACATATTATTTATCTCTTTTTACCATCCCTACGCATGTGGCCAATAGAATTGAGAGGTTGCAAAGGGATTTCTTGTGGAGGGATTCCATGACACATTTGGTGGGATTGGACAAGGTGTGTGCACCTTTGGAATATGGTGGGTTAGGGGTAAGGAAATTAACTACTTTTAATAAAGCCTTACTAGAGAAGTGGTTATGGCAGTTTGGGATTGAGGAGACAAGGCTTTGGAGAAGGGTTGTAGCTCTAAGTTTGGGGAAGAATGGGGGGGATGGACTTCCAAGCTAGGTAGCGGGGTACACGAGTGTGGCCTGTGGAGAAGTATCCGAATGGGTTGGGAGGAATTTAGCAAAAATATTTGGTTTGAGGTAGGGGTGGGAGATAGAGTTAAGCTTTAGACAGATCAATGGTGTGGGGAGTCTCCACTTCAATTGACTTTTCCAAATGTGTATGGGATGGCTTCCAATAGAGAGGCATTGGTGGCCTCTTCTCTTGAACGGTTGGGGATAGAGGAACGGAGAAGCTGGGATGTTCATTTTATTCGAAGACCAAATGATTGGGAAATGGGTGATGTGGATGATTTTCTCCGCACCTTGAGCTCAAATCTACCTCCCACCGAGAATGGAGATTGTATGCGATGGAAGTTGACAAAGAATGAGGATTTTGTTGTCCGATCGTTTTACAATAAGTTAAGAAGACCTTTGCCCATTATTTTTCCTTGGAAAGGTGTATGGAAAGTTAAGGCTCCTTGGCGTGTCTTCTTCTTTGTGTGGACTGCTGTGTGGGATAAGATCTTTACAGGTGATAATTTGAGGGGTAGAGGGATGCATTTTGTTGACTGGTGCATTATGTGCTGTTGTAATGGGGAGACGGTGGATCATTTGCTACTTCATTGTGGTAAGGCTCATAGGTTGTGGAGTTTGGTGTTTAGATCTTTTGGGATTTCATGGGTCTTGCCAAGAACGGTTGTAGATACTCTCTTTGGTTGGTGGAATTGGCCTGGAAAACATTCGTCTAGCATTTGGAATCTAGCTTCTTTGTGCTTAATGTGGTGTCTTTGGAGGGAGCGAAATTGGAGGACTTTTGAGGATTTGGAAAACTCGGATGACCAATTATTGGCTTCTTTTAGTGGCTTCCTGTTTGACTGGTCTAGGGATTGGGGAATCACCTCTAGTGACTCTCTCCCTATGTTCCTTAGCTCTCTCCTTTGCATTTAGTATCTTTCCCTTTCTTTTTTCTCTTTTCTCTTTTCTTAATCTGCTCTATCTGTATTTTTCTCTCTGCCTTATGTTTTTCTGCATAAGGCAGTGTTCTTGAATATATATCCTTGTTACTTATCAAAAAAAAAAAAAAAAAGAAGTTATTTCGCACTTGCAGGGCTTGCCATTCAGCTGCTCATGGATTCAAATAGGCTATTTCATTTTTTTCTTCTCTCAATTTCAAATAGGACATTTTTCTCTCTCCACCCCCCCGCACCCCCACAAACGAGTCTTTTCCCCCCAAAAAAGTCTGGAAGTTGCGTGCAATTTTTCTAACAATAAAAAAGAGCAATTGGAATTCATTTATCAATGTGGTTTTCATATTTCCTATCATATTCTTCATTGTCATATTGTGCAATACAGGTGGTTGCGGGTGGAGGTGCAGTTGAGGCTGCCTTGTCTGGGTATTTGGAGTGCCTTGCAACAACTTTAGGATCCCGTGAACAGTTGGCAATTGCAGAATTTGCCGAATCTTTGTTAATTATCCCAAAGGTTTACTATAATTTATGAGTGCATGGTATAAGCCCCCATTTCCACTGATATTATTGAAGAGACAATAACGTGTTTGTTTCAGGTGCTTGCCGTCAATGCTGCCAAGGATGCCACTGATTTAGTTGCAAAACTACGGGCTTACCATACCATAGCACAAACCCATGCTGATAAGAAGCATTTATCCAGGTATTTGTTTGAGTGGCATTCTGGATTAAAGCTTATTGCTCCCCATCATTCTCTGCAATTTCTGTAACCTGAAACTAATCACACTAGAAATTCGTTTTGAGTAGGTTACTGTTTATTCTTTTTCTTCTTTTCCCTGAACTGAAACTAATCACACTAAAAATCATTTCCATTCAAGTGGTTGCCACATTCCTGCTACTGTGGGTTACAGTTCATTCTAGGTAAGCTTGACAGTTATGGAATTTGTATGCAGTGCAGTGTGTACAAAGTTACTTCAATACTATCATTATATTATACTATTTGAGGAACACCAATGAGTTCTATCTCAAATAATGCTTCCTTCCCTTTGTGTTCAAAACTCACTGCATATGTAACTTACCAATAAAACAAAACTATTGTTTTGAGGGAACAATCATACAGTGTAATAGGTAATAGGATAATAATAACTTGTGTTTGTGTCGTGTATTATATGTATGTGAGAGAGAGAGTTCATAATGTGGATTTTTGGGGAGTCTGACCTGAGCGATCTAAGTACATTTCTTGCAAGGAAATTTTGTCATATGATCTGTCATTCCATATTTAATTGTTTTGGTTATTTAATTATTGCAGCATGGGACTGGACCTTTTGAAGGGAACAGTTCGTAACAACTTAGAAGCCGGAGTCATTGAGCCTGCGATGAGTAAAGTGAAGATAATTCAGGTAAATGTTGTTAAACATACAAATGCTGCTGTAACAAACTTATCATATAGTCTTGAAATGGCTCTTAAAGTTGTTTCCTGAAATTTGCTATTTGACAGTTTGCGACTGAAGCAGCAATAACAATTCTTCGAATTGATGACATGATCAAGCTTGTCAAAGATGAAAGTCAGGGCAATGAGGATTAGGATTGGTTTTTGTTTGGAAAAAGAAGGTAAGAGATTTTTTTGTAGTTTGTTGCCGAGGACTTTCTGGTGTCATGCTTGTAATTTTTGGCTGAGGCAATCTCGCTCTCTATTCTTTTTGGTCTTGTATTGTTGCCGCTTAATTTTATGGGTAATGTCCTGGTACTTAAGTAGATTTTGTTGTAGAAATGACAACTCAATCAAAGACTGGGAAATGCACGGTTGTGTTGTTCAGTTTTTGGGTTTATGGCTTGATCAAGCTCTCTTTATCACTCTACCATTTTGTGTAGTTTCCTGCACGTAGTTTCTTCTTGTATAACGATGAGATTGTAACAAATGTTTAGGCAAAAACTACGAGTAGTTTTGTGGCCAAATCATCAACTAATATTCGTTTCCATGTAAAACCTGTACTTGCGCACCTTGGTCCAGGTAGTGTACAACTTAGTTTAATTGAACCAGGCAATATTCTTTGTAAGCTTAGTTTGTTTGTTAAGAAGCACGGTTAATCTTACAATAGAGCGGTAATAGTTTGGATGGATCTAGATGGCTTGAACTATCAAGTAGATTTGTGAACGAAATTAGTAGGTTGCTAGGTTCGTGCTTTTATTGAGTCTAGTAAATTAATTGTGAAGAAATTTTTTTCGTCGGGTGAAGTTGGTGAGATTTGGTTTGGCTTAGAGCTCACCGTGTATTAATCTCCAATAAGAACATCATATTGAAATCAAGTAGAAGAATCTTCTTAAACTTATGAAAGCTAGAACTATCTTTCTCATTCTAGTGATCACGAAGCAAGTTGGGTTCTACGGGAAAAAAGTAGTAGTTTTGGTCTGCCATTATAGGGACATTTGCAACCTATGTTGGGACATTTGTATTTACTGCTACTTGAACCATGATAAATGAAGTTTTCATTTGTAGTTGTCTTCTTTGCATTGAGAAGGAAAAAATTGTAGAGCATAGATTGCCCCATTGCTCGAATCGCATGGCCTCTGTCACCATGGCCTCCTTCGATTCTTTGAGCTGAACGCCACTCAATTGTTGATCGGAATAAGACTGTTTTAAACCCTTGTTAAGGTTCTCAAAGTGCCTTAAGATGAAGCACATTTTGCCCACATAATCTAATCCTCTTTGCAGATATTTGCTGCGATGTGATTTGGTGGACCAGAAACAAACAACAGGAGGTGTAGGAGCCGATAGACCCTCTAAAAATAGCAAATCAGATCCAAAGAGTTCATGCAAACTCACTCTAGAACTTATCTATCCCAGCAATCTTGCTACTCTTTTTATCATGTTTTTGAGAAGTAAATTTTTATGGGTTTAAGGACTTTACTAGTTGAGCTAACTAGAATCTATATATATTTGTGGGTTCTAATTAGCTTAACTGGTGACATCTTTGATGATTGAATAAGAGATCTGAGATTCAATCCCCGCCTATACTAAAAACTGATTGGTATTGGTATCTCCATTTGATGATAAAGAGCACAATTATCAGAAACTTACGTCATAAGTTGAAAATCTATATAAAAAATGGTAAACTACATATTTAGTCCCTAACTTTTACGCTATTTGTCAATTTGGTCTCTAACATTTCAAATGTATCAATCGAGTCCCTAACTTTTGGACATTATGTCAAAATGGTCCTTGCTGTTAAGTGATGAATGAAAAATGTTAAGGTAGCTAATGATCCAAATAAAAAATAGTTTTTTTTTGCCAACACAAATACATGTGTAATGCTGACTAGGATTAAACTTAAAAAAAAAAAAAAAAAAAAAAAAGAAAAAAAAGAAAAAAAGAAAAGAAAAAAGAAATCAGCTACTGAATGAAGACCTCAAGTTCTTGGGATCAAATCAAAATCTCGATCTAACTGCTTAGGACCCATAGGCCACAACCCAACTTCATGCTTTGGTCGAGAGAGAAAGGGTGAGCACCAAAGTTTGCCGATCGATGGTGAGCTTCACGATTCTATCCATGAAGTCTAGCACACCTTCTGCTTGTCCCTCTCATTGGTGGAGTTGTTGAACTTGACATGGTCATTAGACGTATATGTGAACTCAATCAGTCTAGCTAATGTATGAAAACAAAGATAACCTATGGGATGAAAATGCATTGGGCAATTCGAATCCAAACAATTCGAACAAACTATCAGATTTCAGAAACTATTGTTAGAGAAATATTCTAATAAATTAAACTTTTGATATATAAAACCCAAAACTCAATTACTTTCTACACTATCAACCAGTGATCTATCACCAAGAAATTTTTTTGACAAAAAACGTAAAACCTTTTAGACCCAAAAAGTCTGCAATGTTCATTAAAACCAAATCTATCCTCCGACAACCTTCTACAGACTGCTACTTCTCCAATGCTATCTGATCCTATACCAACTCCAAACGCTTTGAATACACCTCCAACTCCTTAATCTTTTGTCCCCTCCACCAACTCCCATAGACTCGCCGGTCCTCATTGCCGCTCTTCACTCACTTGAGTCTCGTCCTTCATTGTTCTCTCTAGGCGAATTTGAGGAGCTGCCCTGAAACAATCGAGAACTAAAGTAATTAGGGATTTTGATCCCAAATACGTGAGTGAGTTTTTGAGTTATTAGAGCATCCGCATGAGTAGATGCAAAATTTCTATCCATTTTGCAAAAAAAAATATGTTTTTTCTACTTTATACACATACTTTTACAAAACACCCACATCAGTTTGTCTATTCTACATATTTATTCAATAAAATATTTATTCTTGACTCAATACCCAGCCAGCATCAACGATCAAACAAAGAAAAAAGAGAGCAGCGGCGATCATCAAATATTTTACAATCTATTCTAATGACAAACATAAAATAATTATCTATTACAATCTATTCTATTATGTTTATCATTGCAATAGATTGTAAAATAATTGATATTAGGTTATTGCAATAATATCTTAATATTTGTCATTGTAATAGATTGTAAAATATTTTATATTAGGTTATTAAAATGTTATCTTAATCTTTGTCATTGCAATAGATTGTAAAATAATTTATATTAAGTTATTGCCACTTACATACTTATTTAGGGTTACCGGCACTTGCACACTCATTGCAATAACTTGATATGAATTATTTTATAATCTATTGCAATGACAAATATTAAGATAATATTGTAATAACCTGATATAAATTATTTTACAATCTATTTCAATGACAAATATTAAGATATTATTACAATAATCTAATATCAATTATTTTATAATTTATTCCAATGACAAATATAAAATAATTATCTATTACAATCTATTCTATTATGGTTGTCATTGCAATGGATTGTAAAATAATTGATATTAAGTTATTGCAATAATATCTTAATATTTGTCATTGCAATAGATTGTAAAATATTTTATATTAAGTTATTGAAATGTTATCTTAATATTTGCCACTGCAATAGATTGTAAAATAATTCATATCAAGTTATTGCAATGAGTGTGTGAGTGCCGGTAACCCTAAACAAGTGAGTAAGTGCTGGTAATCCTCTTTGCCTCATCTACTAAGGAATTCAGTATTATATTGTGAATGGTAATGTAAATACTAGACTTAAATATTTCAAAGAATCTACTAAAAATGACTATTTGCCTATATATATTTGAGACGAGTTTAAGTTACACATGATGTAACTCTTGTAAAGTTACACATTTTTTAAACTATAGATTTCTAAGAGATCTAATAGTTAAAAAAAAAAGTATTAAATGTATTTACTTTTCATCTTATTACCTCATTAATACTAGCATTTTTTTTTTCTCTCCCTCCTTCTTTATTCTGTGTCCTCTGTTCTCAATAACTTGCAATCCATACTCATCTACTAAAAAGTAAAAAGCACCCCACCATAGCCAAATCTACCCTTTGGGCACAGAAACAATATTGCAATTAAATTTATGTTAATTGAATAATTCTCTTATCACCTGAACGTAGGACATAATTTGAACTTCAAGTTCAAAGGGTTTTGTTAAATGGGCCTGAAACCAATTTCGTTCTACTAAAAATGCATACTTCCATTCTTTCATTAATCTGCGGGATAGTTGTATCGAATGCACTGATATTAGATATATGGAGGGATCGGGGTTTGGCAGCACTTGATGCAATTACAACTTGAATTTTTTTGTTTTTATCACACAAGGGAATATGCACCCAGCCATAACTGAGCCATCTAGGAACTTCACTAAGGCAAATATATTGCAACCTATTGCAATGAAACTGTTTTGGGATTGGAAGTTTACAATTTCTATGGTCTTTGTAATGCTATTAGTATAATTCGAAAATATTGGATAGTTGACACGAACTATGCCTTCTAATGAAATCTCCAGCACCTAGAAGTTGAATCTCCTCTAGAGCTATTCCAAATGGGTACGAAATGCATTTTTCCCACAGTATGTTTGACATGAAGTCGTTGCTTAACTTGTTGATTGTACAAATGTAGTAATTGGGTAATTTATCTAGTAACGAAATTGACTAAAATACTATTTGCACCATGACTAACTCTTTATTGATGATGAATGGGAATGTGAAGCAGAAAGTCCAACTAGAAATTTCTAGTGTACTGTTTAACACTCCCTCCATTCCATTTTTTTGTCCTATTTGAAAAGTCAAAATTTTTAAGGGAACATCATTTATTGTCTTGTCTACCTTTTAAAAATGTATAAGTTTCCAAAACTACTCTTAAAAAAATTTATCAAAAAATTAAATTAGTAAATTAATAGGGGTATAATAGGAACATTAGTAAATTAGTGACTTTTATTTTTAGAAACAGGACAATATTTTGGGACATCTCAAAATGGAATAGAGGACAAAAAAAGTGGGACGGAGGGAGTAGCTTCTTTGCGGAGATAGGAGGTTTGGCTATGGTGGAGTGCTTTTAGTATAGATGTAAGGTTTGCAAGTTATTAAAAATGGAATTATCCTCTAATCAAGTGGAAAGCAATAAATAAGGAGAGAAAAAAAAAATGCTAGTATTAATTAGGCAATAAGGTGTAAAGTCTTAACATTTAATGATGTTTTTTCAACCGTTAGATCTCTTAGAAATATATGGCTTAAAAATTGTGTAATTCTTATAGAGTTACACCAGGTATATAACTTGAACACATCTCTTTCTCTCTCTCTCTGTGCAAGTTAAACATGAATGAGTTGAAGGCATGTCAAAAGAAAATTACAAGTCTAGTTGGTCACAGAGAAGGGCCTCAATTGAACAAAGCAATTTGCAATGTAACAATAACGAACAAACAGGTCTATTAAAAATATAGCTCAGCTTAATTGAATCCACATGCTAGACTGTAGTTCACAATATAATATTGAATTCCTTGGTAGATGAGGCAGAGAGAGTTACCAGCCTTTACATACTTGTTTAGGGTTACCAGCACTCACACACTCATTGCAATAACTTGATATGAATTATTTTATAATCTATTGCAATGACAAATATTAAGACAACATTTCAAGAACCTAATATAAAATATTTTACAATCTATTGCAATGACAAATATTAAAATATTATTGCAATAACCTAATATCAATTATTTTACAATCCATTGCAATGACAGACATAAACTAATTATCTATTACAATCTATTCTATTATGTTTGTCATTGTAATAGATTGTAAAATAATTGATATTATGTTATTGCAATAATATCTTAATATTTGTCATTGCAAAAGATTGTCAAATATTTTATATTAGGTTATTGAAATGTTATAATAATATTTGTCATTACAATGGATTGTAAAATAATTCATATCAAGTTATTGCAATGAGTGTGTGAGTGCTGGTAACCCTAAATAAGTGTGTAAGTGCCGGTAACCTTCTTTGCCTCATCTACCAAGGAATTTAGTATTATATTGTGAATGATGTAAATACTAGACTTAAATATTTCAAAGAATCTACTGAAAATGACTATTTGCCTCTATATATATATATATATATATATATATTCAATTATAATGATATGTAATGGTCG
Source organism: Quercus aquifolioides (assembly GCA_019022515.1). Classification (NCBI taxonomy): domain Eukaryota; kingdom Viridiplantae; phylum Streptophyta; class Magnoliopsida; order Fagales; family Fagaceae; genus Quercus; species Quercus aquifolioides. Next base: position 21,483,962 of record CM032325.1, on the reverse strand, counting down.
AGACTTACCGAAGGAAAGCATCATGAAGTTTATTTTTGCAATAAGTAAGTTAAACATGAATGAGTTGAAGGCATGTCAAAAGAAAATTACAAGTCTAGTTGGTCACAGAAAAATGCCTCAATTGAATAGAGCAATTTGCAATGTACCAAACGAACAAACAAGTCTATTAAAAATAAAAATATAGCTCGGCTTAATTGAATCCACATGCTAGACGGAGGTTCATTAAAAATATCATTATCAATAATAAAACTATCTTTTTTATCAGAAAAAAACATTTACTTTATTTAGTTTTATTTTATTATTATTTTTTTAAAATAGACTTAATTATATTCTTGGCAAGATCTGGGAAATAGTAGTGAACTAGTGATTAGTGAGCTTAAAGGCCCTCAAACCCCTGTAAAGTAAAAACCCAAAATCAACAGCACAATTGAAATCCCTATCTTCTCCGCCAAACTGGATAATAATTAATTCAACTGGATGGATATCATTAACAAAAAATAAGTCTATTAAAAATATAGCTCGGCTTAATTGAAGCCACATGCTAGACGGAGGTTCATTAAAAATATCATTATCAATAATAAACCTATTTTTTTTATTAGAAAAAAAAAACATCTACTTTATTTAGTTTTTTTTTATTATTTAAAAAAAAAATTAGACTTGATTATTTTCGTGGCAAGATTTGGGAAATAGTAGTGAACTAGTGATTAGTGAGCTTAAAGGTCCTCAAACCCCTATAAAGTAAAAACCCAAAATCAATAGCACAATTAAAACCCCTATCTTCTCCACCAAACTTGATGGATTCCGCTTGCAACTGTGTGATCGGCAGGACCTCATTGTCCTCCCTCAAATCAACCATTAAACCAAGGCTCCGCACTCGTACTCTCAAATCTCAATCTCAATGGCCCCTCCTCTACCACATTGTTTCCTTCTTCCACTTCCTCAACTAGACCATCCACCAGTTTCTCTCTTTTTACCAGGTTACTTATTTTTTTCAATATTTATAGAAAATGATAGTGTAATTTAATTGGAATTTTTTTTATTATTAGGTTGCTTTATATCAATGTAACTATATTAGAATTTCTTAGAAACACCAAATGTAACATAATTAAGTTTTATTTTTATTTATTTTAGAGTTGCAATCTATGGCATCCGTTTTGATGATAGTTTTTTATCATCTCTAAGACACTAATCGATTTTTGGTGTTGTGAATGCCTAAAAATTTTTGGTCTGAAAAATGTCCCATTTCTCGAGGTTTTTTAGGGCGGTTGCACATTGGGTTCTTGGCGACGTGACTCTTGTTTGCCTGTGATTCTAGGGTGGGGTGTGTGTGTGTGTGAGTCCATTTTTCTTATTTTTATTTTAGGAGTCGCCACCAATCATTGGTTTTGTATTAGATGTGATTGTTCACCTAGGGGTCTAATTCATTTTAGGTTACCTAATTAATTAAACCAAATTTTAAGGGTTCATTGATTAAGGCAAACCAAAAAGTCTCAAACCAAAGATCTTGGATTCAAAAGTTTGGTTACATATGGAGAAGGTGTTAGACATCCCACAAACGCCTATTAGAAAATAGCACCTCATTTTAATTTTTTTTAAACGTTATCTTTTTATTGAAGAAATGGAATACTTGACATTTTGATTTTTGAAAAGGTTTTTCAAACAATATATACATATATATACATGTGAGTAATTATTTACTTAAAATAACATGTGAGTATTAACTTCAAAGAATATTTACAAATAAAAACATATGAGGTATATACATAGATAACATGTGAGTAGAATATTTAGTAGGTAGATAGCATATGAATACTACCATACATAAACAAACTACAACACAAAAAGGAGAGAGGGATTAGAAGAGTAGCACCTCATTGTCATCCACCATTTTCTCAATTTTATTATTATGCAAAAAAAAGAAAAAAAAAAAGAAAGACAAATGGGATAAATTAGTGCCAAAATGATAGGAGGGACAATGTAAGCTTGATTGGTGTCCAAGGACATAAGAAAATGAGCCATGGACGTACACAAATACAACACTATTCTAAGGAAAAGTTTGAAATTATAATGTATGAACAAATTTATAACGTAAACTTTATTTATTTATTTTTTTTGAAAAGGATATTTGGAAAGACACATTTTTTTAGGAAAGGTATTTAAAGTTCTTTTTGAAAGAGATAAAGACTTCTTTTTTTGAAAGAAATTCCAGCGTAGTAAAAACATTTTTCCAATGGGGTAAAAACATTTTTTCTAAAGACATTTTTTTTTTTTTTTGGATTTTTGAAAGAAGTGAACAAATTTTTATTGAAAGAAATTCCAATGTGGTAAAAACATTTTTGAAAACATTATTTTCTGATTTTTGAAAGGAAAGAACAAAACATTCTTTTTGGGCATTTTCTAACGTGGTAAAAACATTTTTTGAAACAGTTTTTTTTTACAAATTATTTTTGGATTTTTCTTGAAAGAAGAGGGGTAAAAACACTTTTTTGGCATTCTAGAATAAGACAGCTTCTTTAAGAAAATCATTTTTTTTTTGTTCTAAGGAAAGTTTTAAAAGGGAAACTCTTTTTTTTTTTTTTTTTTGAAACAATTTGTTTTAAAAAGAACATTTTTAGAAAAAAAATATTTTATTTTTTGCAAAAAAAAAAAGCAATTCCTTAGAAGAGTACGTTTAGGACTTGTTTTACCCGAGCAATTTTATTTGGCAACGTAATTGATGAGAAAGGTAAAGGAACAATAATAAAGTGCAGAAAAATAAATAGCAAAGTAAATAAAGTGCTGAAATTTAAATGACATTAAAATAATGAGCATAAATTTAAATGAAATTAAAATAAAGAGCAGAAATTTAAAAGACATTAAAATAAAGTACAGAAATTTAGATGACATTAAAATAAAGTGCAGAAATATTGTAAAGTTTTATTGGAAAAAGAATTTTTTTTGGTCTCTCTTAAATAGATTTTTATCTCTTTCAAGCCTTATGGATGCTTCATATAAAAGAAATGAGAGTTCTAAGCTATCAATCATTCTTATGAGACATATCTATATTGTGCTATACATGAGGTTTAAAAACCATTTAAGAGAGATAGATAGAAAATCTTTTTTGTTTTATGTGTCTAGATATAGTGTTTGTGTGTTTATATATATATATAAGTGCAAATAAAATAAAGGGCAGAGGGATGGAGCAAGAAATTAAAGGGATGACATAAAAAAAGGGAAGGGATTACTTGAAAATAAAATGAATGACATAAATGTAAAGGGAAGGGGATTACTTGAAAATAAAATGGATGACATAAATGTAAAGCAAGAACAAAAGAAAACCCTATATGCGTAGATGAAATGAGATTTCTTCCCCCTAAGGGTACTTCCCACATAGAGTATAGAAGATGGTCCAATACCCATCTAGGGAAACACAATACCATAAACAAGCAATAACAATATAAAGATGAAGAAATATATATACACAACAATATAGCAAGGAAAATATGTGGGCTTGTTCTTGTAGAAACTTCTTTTTTGCACGAACCCTAGTACGCGACTAACTTCTTTGCACGAATCCCTAACTCGTTTGCATGAATCCCACTACTTAACTAGCTCCACACCTACCATTTTGCTTGTTGTAGTTGATTTGTAGTAGTTTCACACAAAACACCAATAAGATTTTTAATCGTTTGTGCTAGAGACTTTGCTTGGTACAAAACCCAAAGGCGCACAAACGTCCCAGTAAGATCTCTTTCTTTTGTTTTCTGAACTCAAAGGTTCAAAATGTGGAGGTTAGGGTTTCAATATGTAAACCTTATGAAGCATTAGGATTTTCTGTGTCTACCTCCTCATTTAAATAGGAACTTAATATACCTTTTAAATAGACTCTCCTATTAGGTTACACAAACCCACAAACATATAGCCACTTAGAATAAAACGTTGTAGGCAATATCGGAAATCCCATATCTTGATAGATCAAGAGGTATTGAGACAAGTATCGAGTTTCATTAAATCTCGATAGATCGACTAGTATCAAAGAGGTATCGAGACCGTCAAATTCAACATTTCTTTAGCAGTATCTTGAGTATTCTTCATGTCTTCAATAACATTACTTGTAAAAATACTTCGTGATATTCTTGAACACACTAAAACTTAGACCCAAATACAATTAAATTACGTTTTATCATTAGATATACCAATTACATAAAAATATGACCCTCACAAACGTTACATTGATTTGCTTGAAACAAATCTCACTAAACAGTCATTTAATATATTTTCTGCCTTTACCAGACTTCCATTATTGGATTGGCCCAAGAATAAACTTAAATATCTTTAGAAACTTTTTGGTCAGGTGAGATACATAGTCATGACTCACAAGTGCATGTAAGATATATTTTAAAGTGGCTTGAATTAGAGGGGGCTGCACCAACTACCCCAACACTTCACCACATCGAAAAGAATCCCAATATAACTCCAAGACTACTGCATCAAGCTAATGCTATGGTGAATAATCTCCTACAATCAAGATCCTATGCATAATCAACATCCACAAAGCCCAAAATATCTTTAGCAACTTTTTGATCAAGTAAGATACCATAGTCATGACTCACGATTGCGTGTAAGATATCTGTTAAAGTGGTTTGAATTAGAGGGAGCTGCACCAACTACACCAACATGCACTTTCACCACATTGGAAAAAAATCCCATTATAACTCCAAGACTACTACAGATTGGTATTCGTGCACCAAAGGAATTCACAAAATAGAGTCTGACTAGGTTAGAGATGCGTGTAGTCACATGAGTGAGTTATTACTGTAGGTAGAAATATTAGGATCAGATATATTTTTGTATTGTAATAACTTCTATTCTACATAGTGAATTCTTCAAGTTGGTGCTAAACTTCAAACCACATTAGGTTTTTTAGGTCATGGTTTTCCCATCACAACCATATCACTATATTAAGAGTACGTTTGGCTGGCCCGTTTTCAGGCACGTTCACGTTTGCGTTTTCTTGTTTTTTTTTTTTTTTTTTTTTTTTCAAGCCGTGAATGTTGACTTACGGGGTATGAACAGTGCAATACAGTGCACCTACAATGACATTTTCAGTAACTTTGCAGCAACTTTTCATAAATGGGTCCTACAAATCTCACTTTTTATCAATTTTTTATTAAAAATGAGTTCCACGGTACTATTTACACATTAAAAATTATTTTGCTACAGTATTTTTCAGTTTTCAGTTTTCAGCTGTACCCAAACAGACCCTAAATTTATTTTCCACTATACTTTAGTTTTGCGATATGGTTGTGCCCACTATAAACTGATTTACATCATTGCATAATTTGACAAATTAATCAATTTGGATAATTGGTAAAATATAATCGATGTCTAAATTTTTCATTGGATAATAAGATTTTTTTTTTCTTTCATTGTTCTAGTCTTTCCTAACTTTTATTCTTTATCTCTCTCTCTCTCTCTCTCATCCCTCACAGTGGGCAGTGGATATCAACATGGATAGTGAGATCTCGGACACAGTGAATTGATGAGGACTCATGTGGAAGAACACGAGCTCGTCGAAAGGGATTGTGGAGTGGTTGGTGTTTGTCGAGAGAAAGGAAGAAAAGGAGGGAGTGAGACCATACTCTATCCACTAGGACCACTACATATACAATTTTAGGGCCAATATCTGAGGTTCTCACTTTGCCACCGATACAGTTTTAGAGCCAAAATGTGAGGCTCTCACTTTAATATCTGTTATCAAAAGGAATTCCTAGGGTTGTTGAGATTTTTCTTTGAGATTGGGTTTGTTTTTTATTTTTATTTTTTATTTAGAAGATAAATTTTATTTTGAGATTTTTTAATTATTTTTGTGATTTAAAAAAAATGGTGAAGTAGGATTGAATCTAAAGCCAAAAAAAAAAAGAAAAAAGAAAAAAAAGAAGAGAAATAGAGATAAATTTTTCAAACAGAATGTGTTCTTGTTACAAAAACATATATTGTAAAAAATATTTTCACAAACCTGTTTTTAACAATTTTGAAAACATATTTTAAAATTGGTGAACTAATCAGGATTATAATATATTAATGTATGAATATTCTTTACTTGCAGGAGAAGCTGAATACGCGCGGGCCCTTTTTTTTTGTATATCTATTATAAAGTGAGGGGCCAGTGCGACGCTGAAATGAGAAATAACCTAAGAGACAAATGAGCCTTGTCCCGACTCACGACAATATTGAATTAATATGACAAATGAGAATGTCAAATAGTATTTATATGAGCCACCGCCCAAACCCTCAATTGTCCCACTCCCACCCGCCTACCTATGGCCTGTGAATTGGAAGCAAAACTAATTTATCAGTATGAGATTTTCAACCATGAATACTTCCAAACTTGCTCTGCTCCATCCTAATCGTATGGCTTTCACCTTGAAAGAGATAAACAATATATAACTTAATTATTTCTTGAAGAATTACTTAAACCTAATCCCTCTTGATAACCCTCTTTGATCAAATATCTTGACTTCGCCATACGAAATAGAAATGAAAAGACGTATAGGTACATATTAGTATATCACAAATTTGAATCAATAATTCAGGAATAAAAGAAAATTTATATTTGTTATATTATTTCTGTATTATTACCATACAATTTAGTGTTGCTTGGTCTAGCTTAATTTTCACATTTTCAAAAATACAGTATTAGATTGTACTTAAAAAAAAAAAAACGGTGGCCTAAAAAAATGTACTTCTGAAATTTGCTGATTTTAAATCATGCTCCCAAATGAGCACTTAATTACCAGCAAACTTATGTCATTATAATAAAAAATCAATTAAGGATACTAATTAAGCCAATTGATATATTTAATATATTTTTAAATTTTGGCCGTGCTTTCAAGCTAAGTGACAAACTAAATTACTTATTTTCTCATATTATTATAGTTCAAATATCTGAATAGGACAAATTGCTATGTGAATATCCTCACCGCCACTCTCTCTCTCTCTCTCTCTCTCTCTCTCTCTCTCTCTCTCTCTCTCTCTCTCTCTCTCTCTCTCTCTCTCTCTCTCAGAGCTCTCCAGTCTCCGCCTCTCCTCACCTCTCTCTGTCTCTATTTCTGTCTCTCCTCACCGTTTCAGTCGAGGACAACAACTTTTATAGTGGCGACGAAGATGACAATGAAGATGGTGAGACCACCAATGCTTTTGCTTTTGACAGCGACGACGATGCTGACGTGGCAGACTACGAGTTCATCGACAACGATTTTGACGATTCCGTTGACGTTGTTTCACACCGCTACCAGGTGGCTGTTATGTAATTTTGTTAATTGGTTTCCATTTGGGTCTATTGGATTTTTTTTTTTCGCTTTAGAATATTGAGTTTTTTTATTTTTATTGGCTGTTTCATAATTTTGTTAGATTCCATTTGGGTTTATTGGAATTTTGAGGTTTTTGTTGTGGAAATGTTGGATTTTTAGAATTTTGGGTTTGTTGATTTTGATTATTGGATTTCATTTGGGTTCTCAGATTTTTGTTGCGGTAATGTTGGTTCTCATCACTTTTTGGATTTTGGTTTTTGTGGATTATTAGAATTTTATGTTTTTATTTATAATTGTTTTTGTTGTTGTTTAGATTTGGCTATGCTTGATTTTAATGATTAGGTTCTGTGGGGGAGAAAAGCCCAACCTGGCGCATTGGGCCCAAGGCCCTATCCGAGGACCACTGTTCATCCGAGGGGACCAAGACACCCTGTCAGAAGCCCATGTGAAAGGGAAATGTCCGGAGATGAGTACATGCACTGTCCGAGGAGATGTTCATATGTCCGAGGAGGACGATACCCTCGGACCCGACGGGGTTTTTGGTCCGACACGTGTCAAGCGATCTGTTCGATACGTGTTAAGGGAGAAAGGAGGCCTCGGACACACAAGAAGGTAACAGGAACAGAGAAATATCAAGGAGACAGACTTCAACCACCGCATTTAATGCACTGCACCTACCCTCCTGGCCGCATTTATGTGGAGAAGACCCCTGAACAGTGCATCCTCAGCTACCGCCACTCAGACAGGGCTAAAGGGGGAGTGTGATGGGACATGCACTCAAGTGGGCGCCCAGATGGTGAACAAGTGGACGGTGGAGATGTAGAAAGGCAGCACTATATAAGAGAGAGGGAGAGGTCTCTGAGAGGGGGATTGAAAATTAAGAGAGGAAAGAGCATATTATTTTACTGTAGCTCCAATATTTGTAACCTAGGTCCATCAATGAAAATCACCTCCTCGGACGAGACATTCACCTCTGTCCGAGCACGTATTAGTTCAAATCTTCCTGTCATCATAGCCGTTTAATACTGCTATTTTCATTATTAGCCTAGCTCTTTCACCCACTCTCTACAAATTCATTGTTTTGGGTTCAGTGGGCTCCAAATCCACGTCTTCTTGGGCTTGGGCTGCAGAATCTGACCCTACAATTGGCGCCGTCTGTGGGGAGAGCTTGTGCAAGAGTGAAAACAACAGTTGACAATGGCAGAGCAAGGTGAACAACAAGCAGAATCCAGGGCATCCCAACACGTGGACCGTTTTGGCAACTTAGAGAGGAGACAAAACCGTGAGGGCAGTGTACACACTGTGCGCCTTAGCCAGAGCCAATCACAGAGCGGGAGTCACATGTCCCATGCAGAGAAGAACCGTGACTTACAACTGGAAGTGGAAAAACTAAAGAGGGAGTTGCGACACGCGAAGAGGAAGCGGGCTTCCTCGTACTCTGAAGATGATCTTGATGACGTGCAGGACGTCTCCTATCAACGTAAGTCTAAGACACCAGCTAGCGAGTCCTACACCTATGTAGAGGAATCTCATCATAAAAGGGAGCGTAGGAGCCCATCACGCGAGGACGTGGAGAACGATGCCATGAACAGGGCTCTGAACCAAATATCTAGATCACCCTTCACGCGCAGGATAGAGGAGGCCAGACTCCCTCGGCGTTTTAATCAGCCAACGTTCACCGTCTACAACGGTAAAACTGACCCCGTGGAGCACGTGAGTCATTTTAACCAGAGGATGGCTGTCTACTCCAGAGATGAAGCTCTAATGTGCAAGGTTTTCCCTTCCAGCCTTGGGCCCGTTGCTATGAGATGGTTTGATGGTTTGAAGGCGGGCTCCATCAACTCCTTCAAGGAGCTCACTCAGGCGTTAGGCTCCCGTTTTGTTACGTGCCGAAGAGTGTCCAGGCCTCTCTCTTCCCTGCTATCCTTGTCCATGCAGGAAGGCGAGTCCTTGAAGGCGTATTCAGACAGATATTGGGAGATGTTCAATGAGGTGGAGGGCAACAACGATGCAATGGCCCTCAGCACGTTCAAGCTCGGCCTCCCTACTGACCACGGTTTGAGGGGATCCCTATCTGGTAAACCAGTCACAAACGTGCAACAACTGATGGACCGCATAGAGAAGTATAAGAGGGTTGAAGAAGATCAGCAGCAGGGCAAGGGAAAGGATAAGATTATCCCTCAGGAAAGGAGAGATTCACGGTCGGACCGGTACAATTACAATAAACCGCGGAGGGATTTTGCCGGACAATCAGGATCGATGAATCCTCAATCGGTCAACACCGTGTTCAAAGAGCCAGTACATCAAGTCCTGGAAAAAATTAAGAACGAATCGTACTTCAGGTGGCCGAACAAGATGATAGGAAACCCCGAGAAACGCAACCATAATCTCTACTGCCAATACCACCAAGACCACGGGCATAACACGGAGGACTGTAGGAGCCTGTGGGATCACATGGACCAACTAGTTCGCGATGGTAAACTGAAGCACCTTCTGCACCCCTCCAGCAGCCGAGGGCAGACAGGCTCGGGGCCACGCAGGGACGACCCCTCAAAGCAGCCGCTTGGACTATAAACGTCGTCTTCGCAGCGCCGGAGAGAACAGGATCCTGGCCTTTGAAAGTTATGTCAGTAGGCCGACCACCCGCAGGGGAGTCGAGCCGAGGACCGAAGAGAGCTAGGTCTGGTGCCCCGCTGGTTACGGGATTCTCGGACGAGGACATGATCGGCACCATCCAACCCCATGATGATGCACTAGTCATCACCCTCAGAATAGGAGGGTACGATGTAAAGAGGGTGATGGTGGACCAGGGCAGTGCCGTGGAGATAATGTACCCGGACCTCTACAAGGGGCTAGGCTTAAAACCCCAGGACCTGACACCGTACGATTCCCCCCTATTCACCTTTGAAGGAAGGCCTGTCATCCCGAAAGGCCGGATACGCTTGCCTGTGCAGTCCGGCTCCGAGGTTGTGGAGTTGGACTTTATCGTCGTGGACGCATATTCGCCCTACACGGCGCTCGTAGGCAGACCTTGGATTCACGCACTTGGGGCTGTCCCCTCTACTTTGCACCAGAAGGTCAAATATCCATCGGGAGGACAGATACATGAAATCCGAGGAGATCAGTCTGTTGCTAGACAGTGCCTGATAGCCGCCATTCAGCATGAGGCCCCAGCCGAGTCCTCGGACGTGGCTGGGAGGAATTTATAGCAACTACAGTCCCGGGGATTGCCCTATGAAGAATCGGATGAAGGCACTCGATACGAGGATCTGATGAAAGTGATCATTGGGGATGATCCTGACAGGTTCTTCCAAGTCGGATCTCAGCTGCCTCTTCAAGAGAAGGAGGAGCTGATAGAGTTCCTCAAGCAAAACCTCGACGTATTTGCCTGGAGTGCTTACGAGGCCCCAGGGGTGGACCCGGAGTTCATATGCCATCATTTGAAGGTGAATCCACTGGTCACCCCTAAGCAGCAACCTATTCGGCGCCCATCCAAGGAGCATGCTGACGCAGTGAGGGACGAGGTGGCGAAACTCAAAGCAGCTGGGGCTATCAAAGAGGTTTTTTATCCCGAATGGTTAGCGAATACCGTGGTGGTGAAGAAGAAGAGTGGGAAGTGGCGAGTATGCGTTGACTTCACGGATCTGAATAGGGCCTGCCCCAAAGACCCGTTCCCTATGCCGAAAATCGATCAGCTGGTTGATGCCACTGTCGGCCACCCTCGGATGAGTTTCCTGGACGCTTTCCAAGGCTACCACCAGATACCATTAGCCCTGGAGGACCAGAAGAAAACTGCTTTTGTCACCCCTATTGGCAACTACCACTATAAAGTGATGCCGTTCGGCCTGAAGAACGCGGGAGCTACCTACCAGAGGATGATGACAAGGATGTTCGAACCACAGCTGGGCAAGAACATTGAGATTTACATAGACGACATGGTGGTGAAGAGCAAAGTTATAGCCGAGCATGTGAAGGACCTTGAAAGTACTTTTGAGGTTCTACGGAAATACAAGCTACGACTTAATGCCTCTAAGTGTTCGTTTGGGGTAGGGTCTGGCAAGTTCTTGGGATACATGGTCACCCACAGAGGAATTGAGGTCAACCCCGACCAGATAAAGGCCATCAACAACCTCCGAGCTCCTCGGAATCCCAAGGAAGTTCAAAAACTGACCGGAATGACTGCTGCCCTCAATCGGTTCATCTCAAGATCAGCAGACAGGTGTCGGCCCTTTTTCTCTCTGCTCAACAAGTGGAAGGGATTCGAGTGGACTGAGGAATGTGCTTTGGCGTTCCAGCAACTCAAGGATTACCTGTCTCGGCCACCAATCATGTCCAGTCCTGAGCCAGACGAGGTACTGTTCGCCTACATCGCTGTAGCTCCCTATGCGGTGAGCCTGGTGTTGATACGGTCAGACTCTGGTATACAAAGGCCCGTCTATTACGTAAGCAAATCGCTGCATGAGGCTGAGATTCGTTACTTGCCACTGGAGAAGGCCATCTTAGCAGTAGTGCTTGGCACACGGAAGCTACCTCACTACTTCCAAGCCCACACGGTGATCGTTCTCACTCAACTCCCACTTAAAGCTGTACTACGAAGTGCCGATTACACTGGTCGGATTGCCAAGTGGGGCACAATCCTAGGGGCTTTCGATATAAGATATATGCCCTGCACATCGGTCAAGGGACAGGTCCTCGCAGATTTGGTGGCTGAGTTCACGGAGCCCCAGCTAGAAGAGGTGAAGCCCACGTCGGGCATGGATGAAAAGTTAGTTGGCATGGTCTCTCAACAGAATCCCTCCCATTGGGAAGTGTATGTCGATGGCGCGGCAAACCAAAGAGGCTCTGGAGTTGGGCTAGTATTGATATCCCCCGAGAAAATCATTATCGAGAAGTCGCTAAGGTTGGACTTCTCGGCAACGAATAATGAAGCAGAGTATGAGGCCCTAATGATGGGGATGACTATGGTTCGTAGAATGGGTGGGAAGTCCGTAGAGCTGTTCTCGGACTCAAGACTGGTAGTAGGTCAAGTACAAGGCGAGTTCGAGGCAAATGACGAAAGAATGCAGGGATACTTAGGTCGTGTTAAACACCTGCAATCAGAGTTCGAATTTTTCAGTTTGCTGCACATCCCCAGGAGTGGCAACTCACATGCTGACTCCTTAGCCACGCTAGCCACCTCTTCGGCGCAGGACTTGCCGAGGGTCATCCTCGTCGAGGACCTGCATAGGCTTACAGAGACGAAGTCAGGGGGAGTCCAGGTTCACCAGATCAGGGCCGGGCCGTGCTGGATGGACCCGTTAATTAAATTTATCAAAGAAGATATATTGCCTGGAGAGAAGGCTGAAGCCGATAAAATTCGGAGGAAGGCGACTAAGTTCTGGCTGTCCGAAGATCAGAAATTATACAAACGCTCCTATTCGGGACCATATTTGTTATGCGTACATCCCGAGGCGACTGAGACACTGTTAGAAGAGCTGCACGAAGGAATCTGTGGGAGCCACACTGGAGGCAGGTCCTTGGCTCACCGAGCCCTCACCCAAGGCTATTGGTGGCCTAACATGCAGAAGGAGGCACACGAGTACGTCAAAAAGTGCGATCAATGTCAGCGCTTCGCTTCGAACATTCACCAGCCAGGGGGGAACCTTAATCCCCTATCTAGCCCATGGCCCTTCGCTCAATGGGGCTTGGATATTGTGGGCCCTTTCCCCAAAGCTGCAGGAAACAAGAAGTACCTCCTGGTCGAAACAGACTATTTCACCAAGTGGGTTGAAGCTGAGCCGCTAGCCAATATCAGAGACGTTGATGTGCAAAAGTTCGTGTGGAAGAACATCGTCACACGGTTTGGAGTTCCTCACACCCTCATCTCGGACAACGGTTTACAGTTCGACAGCAAGGCATTCAGGAATTACTGCAGTGAGCTGGGAATTACGAACAGATACTCCACTCCGGCCTATCCCCAGGGTAATGGCCAAGCAGAAGCTTCCAACAAGGTCATACTGAACGGCTTAAAGAAGAGGCTAGATGATGCAAAGGGCAAATGGGTAGAATTGTTGCCACATGTGCTTTGGGCTTACAGAACTACGCCCCGCCGGTCCACTGGGGAGACCCCCTTCTCGATGACCTATGGGGCTGAAGCTGTTATTCCTCTGGAAACAGGGTTCCCAACACTAGGGACTAGCTCATTCAGTCCAGCCGACAACGACGAGCAGCTACAGAGGAGCTTAGACTTGATTGAGGAAAGAAGAGAGAATGCAATGGTTCGGCTGGCACACTACCAACAAAAGCTCAGACAAGGCTACGACGCTAACGTGAAGCTGAGGCCTTTAGAGCCCGGTGATCTGGTGCTGAGGAAAGTCGTGGGCACCGCGAAGAACCCGGCTTGGGGAAAATTAGGACCCAATTGGGAGGGACCATATCGTATCACTTCAGGCGCTGGTATTGGAGCATATTTCTTGGAAGACTTGGATAGTCATGTAATCCCTCGCCCTTGGAATGTAAATAACCTCAAGAGGTACTTCTATTAGTCAAGTCTTCTCTTCAATTAATATACCAATTCGCTGCGTAAAGTTTTCTCTCAAGTGTTTAAACTTAAACCCAATCGTGCCTGTAGTCCTCGGACCAGATGATTAGGGTTAGTTAACACTCATTCACCGCTTTCTCTCAAGTGTTTAAACTTAAATCCAATCATGCCTGTAGTCCTCGGACCAGATGATTAGGGTTAGTTAACACTCATTCGCCACCAGCTTAGGTGTTTAAACTTAAATCCAATCATGCCTGTAGTCCTCGGACCAGATGATTAGGGTTAGTTAACACCGTTAGCTCAAGTGTTTAAACTTAAATCCAATCATGCCTGTAGTCCTCAGACCAGATGATTTGGGTTAGTTAGCACTCAGTTACGGTTCTATAGTGTTTAAACTTAAATCCAATCATGCCTGTAGTCCTCGGACCAGATGATTAGGGTTAGTTAACACTCATTCGCCACCAGCTTAGGTGTTTAAACTTAAATCCAATCATGCCTGTAGTCCTCGGACCAGATGATTAGGGTTAGTTAACACCGTTAGCTCAAGTGTTTAAACTTAAATCCAATCATGCCTGTAGTCCTCAGACCAGATGATTTGGGTTAGTTAGCACTCAGTTACGGTTCTAGTGTTTAAACTTAAACCCAGTCATGCCTGTAGTCTTCGGACCAGATGATTTGGGTTAGTTAGCACTCAGTCGCGGTTCTAGTGTCTAAACTTAAATCCGGTCATGCCTGTAGTCCTCGGACCAGATGACTAGGGTTAGTTAACACTCCGGTGCGGTCCGTGTTTAAACTTAAATCCAGTCATGCCTGCAGTCCTCGGACCAGATGACTAGGGTTAGTTAACACGAGAGTACATTCGAATTCTATAATCCTTGAACCAAGCGACAGGTTAGTGCTAAAACTTCTAATCGCGTTTAAGTTGTTTCTGATTTATAAATGCTTCCCCTAGATGTGTTTAGTTTGAAGCCGAGGAATAATAACTTATGTTTAACTTGAAAAGACATGCAAATCATCATTAGCTCTGGCTAGGCATATCCTTTTCAATATTAATTTTTGGTTACTTACACCATAAGTATGATGCGTCAAATAGATTTATTTGCATTATTTGGTTACAAGTGCAATGAACAGTTGTATATGACAATAATAGTTGATAAGACATGTATTTAAAGACATCGTAGACAAATGAAAATCTATTCCATTAATAAAAGATGGTTTACAATTCTTCGGATAAGACAAAAGAAAACACAGGTGCAAAAAAGTAAAAGCCCTATACGTCTATTCTTTTGCCGAAGGGAGCACGGGGTCAGCAGCCTGGCCTATCCGAGCAGTTGCGTCAGGGGCTCGGTCCTTGGGCTCAGAAGGAATTTTCTCTTCGCCTGACCCTTGGCCTTTCTCTTTGGCTGGTTCAGCTGGCTTATCTTTGCCGCTTGGCTGACCAGTTTCCTTGCTTGCGCCAAGAGTGAGTAGAGGAGCATGGCCGACCAAGATCGGCTCTGAAGCCTCTGGAAGCTGTGGAGCAGGAGGGGGGTCAGTTCCTGGGAGCTCTCGGATATCAGGATCATAGTACACGCTCCCAGGCAGCCTCAGCTCCGAGTCGGCAGGGACTCCAGCTGCATCCAGGGCTTTGCCCCAGCTTATGTTGCAGTAATCTCGGCTGACCGAGGCAAACTGCTCTAAAAGCTGGGACGTGGCCGTCTCTACTCCCAGCTGGTAAGCTGTCTTCTTTTCAACCTCAGTCGCCTCCTGGGCCAACTGGGCTTTCTCCTCGGCATATTGGGCGCTGTCTTTGGCTTTTCGGAGTTCATCCCTTAGCCCGTTTACCAGCTCCCTCTCGGTCCTCAGATTGGCCTCTGCCGCCTTTAGCAACTTACGCTGATCCTCAGCCTGCTTCTCAGCGTTCTTTATCCCAGCGTCAAGGCTTTTCTTCTGGCTGGTCATCTTCGCGAGCTCCCTGGACAAACGGGTATAATCGTCCTTCAGTTGGCCCAGAGATTTCTCCGCCTCGTCTCGGGAGCAGAACGCCGCCTGGGTTTCAAGGCGATTCTTCTTGTCCCACTCCTCGGCTACGTAAATCTGCTGAGTGACCTGCATGATGGAAACTCTAAAGGTCAAACGCAGAAAAATGGGAGAGGCAAAAATTAGTGAGTCAGCTAATCGGATGGAGGTTACTTACGATGGCTAAATCCCTCTTGAGAGATCGAAAGAGCTCCGCCTGGTTGAAGCGCCTGAAGGACTCCATGTCATGAGGGAGGAGAAGTGGTTGCTGCAGGGCCTCAGCAACGTAGCCGGCCCTCCCTCCATCATAATTCCTGAGGGAGGTCTCCCAGAGGATTGGAGCGCCCTCCAACTCCAATTTTGGAGACCAAACCCGCGGTCCCCCTCCTCCTCGGCGCACCTCTGCCACCGTGCCCTCGTCTCGGCTTTCAGTAGACGGAGCCCTGCGACTTCGGTTGTCCTGTGCCACCTTTTGCTGCTTGGCCCCCTTGGTTGGTGGCACCTGTTTTTCCTCAACCTCAGTGTGGGGTCTTTTCTTCTGCAGTTTTAGCATGGGCTTCAAGCTGGGGTCAGGGATCTGGGCAGGCGCCGGAGGAAGTGTCACCACTGCTTTAGATGTCCCAGCATCTTTCGGGTCGGACTTTTTGCCCCTCCCCTTCATCAAGTTCCTCAGATCCATATCTTCGTCCGAGGAGTCTTCTGAATGAGTGGCTAACAGATTAAGTTGGGCGCCTGACTGCTCGCAGGTTTCTTCCTCGGCGTCTGAAATCTCTACCACCTGGTTTACCCTTGAAGCTTCTCCCTCAAACCGAAATTCGTCAATTTGTTCTTCAAGCGAGGAAGTGGAAGAGCCAGCCCCCTCACCTTCAATCTCTTGTCCTAAGGGAATTTGCTGGAGTGGTTGGACAAGGGGAGGTGCAGCCCGGGGAATTGGACGGGGTACAGGTTCAAGATCGTCTGGCGCCAAAAAGCCCTTCCGACCAACGTCGATGCGCGCAAGACGATAGTCTCCCTGGACGATTGCGTTGCCGACCGGCTGAAAACCCTTTGGTTTCCCTTGATACCCGAGAATAAGAGGAGCAGATCGTAGTTGCCCGTCCTCGCTCACGAAGATCTCTGACCTTAAGAGGAAATTAAGGGCAGCAACATTCGTTAGGCGGATCCGAGGAGAAACGTGTCTCTTATCTGTTGCAAGTAAAAACAAAATGGTTAGAAGCTCAGAAACGGTGACCGAAGAGAAATCAAAGACAGTTAAAAGATGGGAGCCCTAAGCCTATGGTCGGTGCGCCTAGATCTACATGTCACACCTGG
This sequence comes from Quercus aquifolioides, assembly GCA_019022515.1. Lineage (NCBI taxonomy): Eukaryota > Viridiplantae > Streptophyta > Magnoliopsida > Fagales > Fagaceae > Quercus > Quercus aquifolioides. The sequence goes on along the minus strand of CM032325.1, from coordinate 21,466,841 downwards.
CTTCCCATGCTTGGTTGGGCAACCAGGGCCGTCACGCCAGGCACCCGAGACGATCACATAGTCATCTTTCATCCCTTTGTTGGATTTGGGAAGGCAGGAAATGAGCCTGACAACGTCCGACCGGGATTTTAAGTAGTACCCAGCATCTTGCTGGCTATGGCACTCGTACATATGTACCACATCAAGCCAGGTGAGTCCCAGCCCCAAGTGACGCTCAAGGTCCTCAATCGCTCCTAGGATCCTAAACATATTGGGCGCGCACTGCCAGGGAGTAAGCCTATGGTTCCGAAGGTAATTGGCGGTGATGGGGCCCATGGGGATTGTCATTCCCCCTTCTTTGAAGGCGATAAGGGGGATAACCACCTCTCCCATCTCCGGGTCTGTTAGTATTTTTTCTGGGGGGCAATACCTCACACCCACGTTAGGGGGTATGCGATACGTGGTCCTAAACGCCTCTACTTGCTCAGGGCTATCCATCATGTACTCGAGTTTTCCCATGGTGGTTAAACGGAGTGACTGGCCGAAGAGAAAACTAAAGGATTCGGTGGGCGATGACTTACAAGGGCTAGACCGGAGAAGCGATTGCGGGCTCGTAGGAGGACTCGTGAAGGTTCTAAGTAAGATTGGCACCGGCGACTGAGAGATTCGGACGGAGAGATCTGGATGGAGTGGCACGACTGTTCTTGCTGGAGCGTCTGAAGATTTGCAAAGTGAGGAAGAAATGATTTCCTCTAAAGCTTTATACGGGGTCAAGCGAAGGGTCAGGGGCACTCCCGCCCAAATCCTGAAGAAAAACCACAGCCGTGTGATCAATCAGCCACCGTTGGATGCGAAGGACGACACGTCACCTGGTGCAGTTAATGCAGCGCCTTGGGAATAAGGAAACCGCAGCGGCATTAATGAGGCGTCTGTTCCCACGTTTACGCACGTGCCAGCTCGGTTGTGCGTGTTTCCAGGCTTTTGCTCCGTGGCAAGTCAAAATCCCACTTTTTCTCCTCGGGTGCGAGGGAAAACTGCAATTTTGAGGGGCTATTGTGGGGGAGAAAAGCCCAACCTGGCGCATTGGGCCCAAGGCCCTATCCGAGGACCACTGTTCATCCGAGGGGACCAAGACACCCTGTCAGAAGCCCATGTGAAAGGGAAATGTCCGGAGATGAGTACATGCACTGTCCGAGGAGATGTTCATATGTCCGAGGAGGACGATACCCTCGGACCCGACGGGGTTTTTGGTCCGACACGTGTCAAGCGATCTGTTCGATACGTGTTAAGGGAGAAAGGAGGCCTCGGACACACAAGAAGGTAACAGGAACAGAGAAATATCAAGGAGACAGACTTCAACCACCGCATTTAATGCACTGCACCTACCCTCCTGGCCGCATTTATGTGGAGAAGACCCCTGAACAGTGCATCCTCAGCTACCGCCACTCAGACAGGGCTAAAGGGGGAGTGTGATGGGACATGCACTCAAGTGGGCGCCCAGATGGTGAACAAGTGGACGGTGGAGATGTAGAAAGGCAGCACTATATAAGAGAGAGAGAGGTCTCTGATAAGGGGGAGGGAATTGAAAATTAAGAGAGGAAAGGGCATATTATTTTACTGTAACTCCAATATTTGTAACCTAAGTCCATCAATGAAAATCACCTCCTCGGACGAGACATTAACCTCTGTCCGAGCACGTATTAGTTCAAATCTTCCTGTCATCATAGCCGCTTAATACTGTTATTTTCATTATTAGCCTAGCTCTTTCACCCACTCTCTACAAATTTATTGTTTTGGGTTCAGTGGGCTCCAAATCAACGTCTTCTTGGGCTTGGGCTGCAGAATCTGACCCTACAGGTTCCATTTGGGTTATTGAAATTTTGAGGCTTTTTTTTTGGCCGTGGTAATGTTGATTCTGATGGATTTGTAGTATCAGGTATTTGGGGATTTTTTTTTGGTTAAGAGTTAGCTCTGCTTCGTTCCTGTTTTTTTCGTCTAGTTTGGGTTATTAGAATTGTAAAATTTTATGTTTGTGGTAATGTTGATCCTGATTTTAATTTTTAGAGAGTTAGCTTCAGTTGGGTTTAGTTGGGGTTATTGGAATTTTGAGATTTAATAAAATGAATTTTGAACTCTATGAACAGTTATTTGCGGCAAGTTTTGTATTTTGCTTCCATTTGTTCTTAAGAAAATTTTCTTACAACCAAGTGATGATGAATGGAATATGAATTTCTACGTTCTGTTCATTTTTATTTTTGGTTTGGTGGCATGTGAATGTGGATGTGAGTAAAATCTGTGTCTCTCCATCGCATTGTTTTTTTTTAAAATTTTTTATCTAATAAAATTTCTGTCTGTCTCAAAAAAAAAAAAAAAAAAATTATTGTTTAGTTTTTTCTTTTTTAAGATTGGTTAGTTTTTATGTTAAAATGTTTTGGATTAAAAAAAAAAAAAATTATATGGGTTTCGGGTAGGATATGGATATCCATGGATAATATATTCGAGTAAGATTCGGGTATGGATACTAATGGGTATTGATAATCAGGTATCCATGGGCAAACTTTTCGGGTAGGGTATGGGTATACCCGATCCATACCCTACCCATGGCCATCCCTATGTGTGTGTGTATTTGTTTCTCCAAAAAATAGAAAAAGAAAAAAAAGAAAAAGAAAAGAAAAGAATAAGTATTGAACCACTATAGTGGTTGAGGTGCCAAGAAGTCCTCTCATATGGGGAGGGGAGAAAACTCTTTATTTCAGCAATGATGTTTTTCAGAAAATGAGTTATTTTTCAAAAAATATTTTTTTAATAGAGTTATCTCATTTTCCTATATTTGATAGCAACTTTAAATGAGTTGAAAAATAATCTCATAACTTTATTTATTTAGCTTCTTGTGAGATTAAGTTTTCAAAAAAAAAAAAAAAAGTGGAAAACAATATCTAAAAATAAGTTATACTTTTTATGTTGACCAAAGATAGTTTTTCTTTGACTTATTTATCTGATGCTATCAAATACTAGAAAATATAGAAAACTATCTTTACATAATGTTTTCCATTAAAACAAACGGAGTGTTAGAATAATTTAAAGTAAGTTTCTTTGAACTGTAATTTGGTATTTCTTCTAGAGTTGAAAGATGCCAAGTGTGTTAGTTCATCTATTTATTAAGTGAGAGAGCACCATTGGGTATATTAGCGGGTTGGGCTTAAGAGACTGTCAAGTTTGTAAGGCAATACAATCACAAGTTTGTAAGCCAGTACAATCAAAATTATTTTTGGTGTATTTGCATGTACATGATTTTGTCTTTGTTAGAGGTTTTTAATTTGCTCATGTTTGTGAGAGTATATTAGTTCGTTTTAGAGGGGTTTGGTTGAATATGGTTGTATGATATTGTTAATAGTAGATTTTGATTAGAGTTTGCCGTGGATGTAGGCATGAAGTTAGCAAAACTACATTAAATATATATATATATATATATTTCTGTGGATGTCCTTATTTCTTATTTGAGTGAATGTATCTTTTCTAGCTCCAAATTTGAATATATATAACATAATAGTTTTATTATCGAAAACTCTTAATAGATAATTGAAAATTCAAGATTATAAATAAAAATAAATAAATTATTGATGTTTAATAAAAGTAGTACTAAAATTTGTATTTCGGGTAAAACTATCTTTACATAAGGTTTTCTATTAAAACAAACGGAGTGTTAGAATAATTTAAAGTAAGTTTCTTTGAACTGTAATTTGGTATTTCTTCTAGAGTTGAAAGATGCCAAGTGTGTTAGTTCATCTAGAACGGTTTTAGACCCTTTAACACAACCAGATTAACCTAGTTAATTAGCCAATTGATTAACTTAGTCAAATTATGCAAATCTAGATTATCACAATTATATAATCATATCAAGCATATATAGCAGCGGAAAAGTAAATAACACAATGATATGATGACCCAGGAAACCATACGGTAAAAATCTAGGGAGGATTTAACCTAGCTATCCTCAAGGTAAACTAGAATCCACTATCTTGGAAGAATCAAAATTCATACAATAAGACTTACAAGCCCTCATGCTCGACTTCTTATTACTACCCACCAGTAGAACTTACTGATACGACCACATGCAAGCTCTAAGACCATGGACTCCTTCTTTCTTGGATTCTCCAGCAAGTACAAGCACACCCGCTTGTGTATCTTTAAGCTCCAATGGCAGCAACTGAATTGATTATCAAGGTGTAGATAACATTTTCTCCTTGAAAACCCTAAGTTTTGTGTAAAGGAAAGCTCCTCTAGATCTCACAAGAGATTTACACAAAACAGCAATATGAGCAACTTCTAAAACGTGGCTAGGGTTTGCCTTATATACCTAGGCAAAAGATAAAACCCTAAATGTTTTTAAATAGGCTAGGGCTGAGTTGGAAATCTGTAGAAAAAAACATTCTGCCCAATATTCGATTGATCGAGCCTAAGCTTCGATCGATCGAGCCAGGCTTAAAGTCACTAATACTTTCTGCAGCCACTCGATTCCAACTTTACATAAATGCACAACTTTGAGCAAGCCTAAACAAGACTAAATAAACTTGTTTTGATCATGGTTTGCCAAAAATACAAATTAGAGTTCTAAATACATAAATTCCTAAGCCTTTAGAACCTAACAAACTCCCCCTTTGGCAATCCGTGACAAAACACAACTAAAAGCTCAAAGTTTACAAAATAAAGCCCTTTACAAAAAAATGCTCATAACAACAAATTCAATCCTAACTACTATCCATCAGTTGCAAGTGTAGACAGCAGCTCAATTGAATCAACCTGTATTTCCTGAAATACTCAACAAACGCATAAACACATGTGTGACAGAAAAATAGTAAATCAACAAATATGTAAACTAACTCTCCCCCTAAGTTAGATACATCAAAAACAATGTTAACTCCCTTTTAAACAAAGCATTCTTGTATTTTCCACACAACACAAAATAAAGACATATATCAATGAATAACACATAAATATAAATTAATAAGCAGTGAACACAAGAATCATACAAAACAATAAAAGTAACTGGAAGTAACATGAAAAACCCAACAACAATACATCTAAAGCCAAAAGAATGTAAATACAAGATACAGCTCCTAGATACAATCGAATCACCATAGGCTCCAAAGAACACAAAACTCCCCCTAACAGCAAAAAACTCTACAGGCTAATCAAAATCTACTCCCCCTTTTTGTGACGGAATGCCAAAGGGCAATCATGACCCATCATCAAAAGGAGGTGGCGAAGGAGAACGTCGAAAATGCGCCAACTCTGCACGCAAAGCACGAACCTCGTCGAGCAAGTCCACCAAAATCTATACATGAGCCGCCTGAACGGTCAAGACATGATCCAATGTACATCGAATGTTTGAATCATCCGAAGTAGTCGATGGAGGAACATCAGCAACAGCAGCAGCACTATACGCCTCAGCCTGTGCATCACTTGTAGAAGAGGGAGGAGGGGGTGCAACACCAGAAGACCGAACACGAGGAGGCCTCAAATGTGTAGCCCTCAGATGAAGAAAAGAGGCACCTATGGGACCAGTAATATGGATGGGCTCAGAAGCGGGGAAACCATCTAGACCTAAAAACAATAAAATCCTATGAATGAAGATAGGATAAACAAGGGCGTGACCAACCGCGCTACTTCTATGAATCTCGTTCAAAGAACGAAGAAACAGATGAGGAAAAGAAATAGAAGCACCAGACACAAGTGCATACTAAAACACATATCTCTCAATGGGGATGGTGTGGAGATGAGAGATAGGCCACAAAGAATGACACGCTATCCTAAGAAAAAGGTAGGTAGTCACAGGAAGCTCAGCGGACGTGATCTGAGGATCAGAACCCCACTGGATAGAAGACCCAGTGATGTATGACATAACGTCATCAAGGGGTGGAGACTCCTCATAAGGATAGTCAGGCTGCCTTACAACCGGGACCCCAAGAGCCTCAGCTACTACATCAGGAGTAATGGTGAACTCTACACCTCGTATCCAACTCCTAAGAAGGGTGTTGGAATCATAGATGTGACAAGAGAGGTTCGAGTAGAACTCTCTAATAAGGGCAGTCGGAGGTGGATGATCTATCTCCAACAAAGATAGCCAGCCCCTACTCTCAAAATTTGCCCTAATGGCAGGATCAACCTCATCTAAAACTACAGAACGCTCAGCCCAAATCTTCCTCTTACTGTTCAGCTTATCAAAGGCCTCTCTGCTCTTGGCATCCTTAAACAACTCACTCCTAGAGGGTGACACAGAAGAAGTGGAGGGAGTCCTATGGGCTCTAGTTTTCCTAGGCATGGTGCTAAGGAAAGGACAAGGACACACAGCAAAACCAAAAAAAAAAACAGAAAAGGGAAAAACCAAGGGCAAACTGCAAGTTAGCACATAAACAAATATAGAACAAAAATCTATATGATGCATGAACAATAAAATGGCATGATGCATGCTCTAATGCAGTGAAACTAGGTTCAATTTAAGTTCAAATTCACAAAATTGGCTTGAGCATAGAGTTTCTAACCAAAACCCCAAAAAAGTTGAAAACCACTTGAAAATTTTTAAAGAAATTTGACAAATTGATCAACACACATGATAGAAAACAGATAATAATGATCAATTACATCAAAACAACAAGCCAATTTCATCAATTTTAACCCAATTGAACAAAATCTCCAAATCGGATTCATAACAAACCCTAGAATTTTTAATTTTTCACAAAACCCCAAATTGATCAAATTAACCATCATAGATCATGAATATATCAATATATCAACAAAACCCATTGATCGATTTCACAAAATAAGGCGTGATTAAATAAAAATCTCAATTTATGCATAGTCCGAAAAATTACCTAAATACCATGAAAAACAATGCAAAAGAAAGGGTACAAAGGTCTTACCGATGATGGGAGAGAAAAACCTTGCAAAATTTTGGGAGGAAAACGACAAAAAAATGGATGATTGTGCTTTGCCAAGTCGGAGAGAGAGAGAGAAAAGTAGAAAAACTTTTGAAAAAGAATGGTTGAACAAGTCAAACCCAGATTTTTAAAAAACCTGAATCACGATATTCGATTGATCGAAAAATAGTTTCAATCGATCGAATAGGACAGCAGCTCACCCAAAATTTTAAGTGTAATTTCGATTGATTGAAAAACAGACTGGATCAATCGAATTTTTAGAAAAAAACACTTTTTTGAAAAACTCAGCAATTTTTGTGGATTCACTCCTCAAAGCATTGAAAAATATGAAATAAATGCATGAGTATGAGATGAAAAGATTTTCACAAACCCAAGATTTTAAACCCAATTCTCCCAAAAAAAAAAAATTAGATTTCAACCAATCTCCCCTTTTAATTCTTAAGCAACAAATCAGTTTTGCATAAAACTCAAGGTATTTTTCAGACTTGGTTGGTCAGACCAAAAACACACACAATAACATGTACAATGTTTAGCAAAGAGTAACTTGTGTAGTGCTACTAGCAAAAACTTGAGATACATGTGAGGTGATATGTGAACAGAAATCAACCACAAAGTCTACAAAATTCATCACATGGAATTCAAAAGAGACTATCTCCTAAAAAGTTACATCATATAACTCCCACATCTCCTAGAACATAAGCTTGCAATCATGTAAGTTTCTTGATTTTCGCTTCATAATATACATACCAATTTTAATTTATGTGATTTGGCATCAAGCCTAATAGTACACACCAATTTTAAGCATTAAGCAATTAAACCGAGGCTACACCTTATGTTCTTTTTGTGCATGTGCTACACTTTCTCGAGCACAAAATCTTACGATATGCACTAAGGTGTTCATGATTGGCTAGTGAACAATGGTGAGATGGTTATTTATGCCTTTCTCAAAAGGATCAAGTCTGACAGTCAAAGACATGTAACTTCAAGATCATGACAAAGTGATCAAAAACTGTAAACATCTTTCCCACACAACATGCACTACAAAGCTTCAACTAGTAAAGTGTGATAAATAAGCTCATCAAAGCTAAACAAAGTTCACAAACATGTTATGTGAAAATAAATTGACCAACCTAGTTTTCAAAAACCAAAAGAATGAATACAAAACACAAATTGCTTTCCTTTTTCTCCCCTTTTTATTTTATTTATTTATTTATTTTTATTTTTCTTGAAAAAAAGAAACAAAAGCGATCCTACAATGAAATGCATGAATGATATGCAATGCAAATCCTAGAAACAAAAAGGTAAAAGAAACCAAAGAACAAAAGTCACAAAAGATAGAGCAATGAAGCATAAGGAGCATGTCAGAAAGACTCAATTAGATCGAGCCTTTTGCATCCAAAACCTTTTAGATGCATTACGAGCATTGGAGTTCATATTCACATTAGAGTGATTTCCAATTCCAGGATTGGAATAAAGGTTTTGAGCCTTTACCAATTCACCAATAAGTGTCATAGGATCTTGTGCTTGAGGTACAGACACTTTAGGCTTATTTGCTCGCTTAGCTGCTTGCAGTTTATAACAATTTGGACGAATGTGTCCAGACTTTCCACAAAAATGACAAACCCAAACAGGTTTACCATGTGTTGAGGGTCATTTTTGTAAAACAAAAGGAGGCCTAACTCAGCAATGCAGGCAGCAAATAGAAGTGGCAAGCATATAATAAAACCATTAAGCCTAAACGGCAGGAATAATGGGTCACAGGTCCATAAAATAAATAGATGGGCCTTGAGGAAGCAAGTGGGCTCGAAAGGCCCGGAAAGAGAGAATAACAAACCCATGGGCAGTATATGATGTGAAAAAGTAAGAATAAGAGCCATAGGATCTTGTGCTTGAGGCATAGACACTTTAGGCTTATTTACTCGTTTAGTTGCTTGCAGTTTATAACAATTTGGACGAATGTGTCCAGACTTTTCACAAAAGTGACAAACCCAAATAGGTTTACCATGTGTTGAGGGTCATTTTTGTAAAACAAGAAGGAGGCCTAACTCAGCAACGCAGGCAGCAAATAGAAGTGGCAAGCATAGAATAAAACCATTAATCCCAAGCGGCAGGAATAATGGGTCACAGGTCTATAAAATAAATAGATAGGCCTTGAGGAAGCAAGTGGGCTCGAAAGGCCTGGAAAGAGAGAATAACAAACCCATGGGCAGTATATGATGTGAAAAAGTAAGAATGAGCCGCGGCAGGCTCAAAGTAATGTAAGCAAAGAGAGTAAGGGATTGTTGGCAGGCCCTCAAACCCCAAGGATGAGTATGAAGTAATTGAGCCGAGGAAGCCCAATGAAGTAAGTAAAAGCCCATGGGAACACAAAGTTAGTAAATGGGCCGAGGATGCCCAAAACAAGTAAATGGGCCGAGGATGCCCAAGGGGACACAAGAGCCCCTAAGAAAGAAAGCCCATGGCCATGCAAAGCCATTTGGGGAAGAGAGTAAACGGCAGGTCTAAAAGAGGACTAGTAGGACCAAGTCATTACGGCAGGAATGACAGAATAATATGGCTGGACATGATGGCAATCAAGAAATGGGCCAAGAGAAATGTAAAACCTAGTATTAAATGAAGCCCAGCCCCAAAAGGGAACAATGAATCATGCAAATGACCCACGTAAAAGAACAAAGAAGCGTGGCAAATTGTGCAAACAAAGCTCCAGATCGCGGCAAACGCATGAGTAGCAGGCAGATTTTGAACATACATAACAGGAAATCACGCGCAAGGCCTAGGCACCACCAGCTTGTACCTAGCCAATATGGGACGTGGTGGGGCCATGGGTCAGAGGTAAGAGGTAAGGGGGGTGTGGTTTGGTGGTGGGGAGAGGGGAAAAGATCTATTCTGCGGTTCCTGCCCAAGCCCTTTTGGGAGGTACGTCCTGCTGGGATGACAGACCGCCCAAAAGAGGCAAGGTTGAGGGGGGAACCGTTGGGTGCATGCCATGGGAGAGAGAGAAAAAGCATTTACGCCATGGCAGGAGAGGGTGCCACGGCGGACTAACAAACAACACAAACCTGCCTTTGTCTGGCGAGGGTAAGTGGTACACAGACGAGCTCCTGGGTGGTCGGCAAGTACGCCCAGACCAGACAAAGGCGGTTAAGGGGTAAAGTGGTAAAATTCGGTCACGGCAGGCCCTATAAAAGGACCCTTGCCGTGCCCTGTACAGAGGATCGAAAAACAGAGGTATCACGAAGTGAAAAGAAAACAAAAGAAAAAGAAAGGAAAGAAAAAAAGATAAGAGGGAAAACTGAAAACACAAGAAGATAATACAATGGGCATGCACCAGTAGGTCGATTCCCTTCTCTCCCCCTCGAAATCCTACTCTCTTGGAGATGATTAAACAACAGAGATTCCTTTGGGCATTAATCATTTAGGTCTGGCTCCCTCAAAGTCATTAATCCCCACGGCAGGATATTTTCCTGGGAGATTAGTTTCATTGAGAGGAGGCGTTCTTCCTCTTTGGTCTTTGCCACTACGAACCTAAACTTGACTTGATATTATTTCTTTGATTAATTCATATTGTCACTTAATCTTTCACTTCTTTTGTAAAGCTATTATCATTACTGTGATAGTCAGAAATAGGGATTACTTAAGAAAAGGTCATTATATTGGTGTTTTCTTGTTACTTTTATATTTTGCCTGCCGTGAATCTTTTGAAACAACTCTGCCTGCCATAAGCACTCTCCTGGCAGACGAGACCTAGTTTGCGCACAAGCTAGTCCAAAGTGAGTTACAGTTGGACCGGTCTCAACTTTCCTACTCAGAACACTCGGGCCCATTACCGCAGGAGGCAGCCCAGCCCAACGTACAATACACAAAAAAGGCCCCTACACCATGCATCTTGTCCTTAGAAAGGGTAGATTCCTTAGGTTTAAACTCTTTCAGATCAACCCTAATCTTCCTAGGAGGTGTGACCTCTACAGGTTTAGCAGTCTCACTCACAACCTTACTTACAGGGGGTTCAGAGGAAGAAGAAGGAACAAAGTTTGTGGAATGGGGTGCAGACACAGAGATGCTCTCAAAAAAACCTAATCCAGATTTGTCAGAAGGAGACTTTTGAACACTCAGCATTTGATTAAGTTTAGAACTAACAGATCTAGCAATAGATAAATCATGTTCCAAAGATTTAACTTTATCAAGTAAGAGCATATTCTCAGTTTTCACATTGTTCAACAGTTCATTAGCATCAAACAAGTTAACAAGCAAATTTTTCTTTTCAAGCTCAAGAGAAGTAATTTTCTTTAAGCCTAATTCAACATTCATGGCATCCTTTGCAGCAACTTTGCAAAGTTTATTGTAGGCTTCTTGAAGATCTGCATCCTCAGAGAGTTCCCCATCAGAAGGGTTCTTTTCAACAGATACACTTTCATTTATTACAACAGTAGCAGTGAAAGCAATGAAGTTTCCATCCTCGTCACATCCAGACTCATCATCAGAAACTTCATTATCACTAAGGGTTACAGCCATAGCCTTTCCCTTAGACCTCAAGTATGTGGGACATTCAGATTTCATGTGACCATACCTTTGACATCCAAAACACTGAGGACCCATAGAATTGTTTGAAGATTGACCAGCTTTTTCTCTAGGTTTTTCATTGTTATTAACCTTAGTGGGATCATTCTTCCTAAAGTTTCTAGGTTCAGCAGTGTTTGTACCTCTTGCCTTTCTGTTATTATTCCTAAGAAAGTTTCTAAAGTTCTTGGCAAGGTAAGCAATCTCTGTAGCAGAAAGCTCATCATCAAATCCACCAACATCAACATCATCAACTGACTTAAGAGCCATTGATTTGGATTTGTTAGCTTTGGGTAGGTCTAACTCATAGGACTGAAGAGATCCTACAAGTTCATCAACAGGGATGGAGTCCACATCCTTGCTCTCAGTGATGGCAGTCACTTTGGGTCTAAAGTCCTCAGTCAAGGATCTAAGAATCTTCCTAACAATTTTAGGTTGATCATAGATTTCACCTAGATTAAATGCAGAATTAACAATATCATTCAGTTTAGCATAGAATTCATCAAAAGATTCATCATCAGACATCCTAATGCTTTCAAATTTAGATGTTAACTGCTGCAACTTATTAATTTTAACTGCCTTAGTGCTTTCATGCACAGTCTAGAGGATTTTCCAAGCAGTATGAGTAACCTCAACATTAGAGATTCTCTTAAATTCCTCCATGGAAACAGCGTTAAAGATGACATTCATAACTTTGCCACTCACTCACAGGAGTAGTGGGCTTCTCCCATCCGTATTCAACGGAGTTCCAGACTCTCTCATCAATTGATTTCAGGAATGGTTTCATCCTTACTTTCTAATAAGCATAATTATTCCCATCGAAGTGAGGAGGAATAACCAGAGAGTGTCCGTGTTCCATGACAACAGGGGTCAAGGATCAGCTCAGAGATCAAAAGATCAACAAACAGAGAGCTACCTGCTCTGATACCACTTGAACGGTTTTTAGATCCCTTAAACAACAACAGGATTAACCTAGTTAATTAGCCAAGTGATTAACTTAGTCAAATTATGCAAATCTAGGTTATCACAATCACACAATCATATCAAGTATATATAGCAGCGGAAAAATAAATAACACAATGATATGATGACCCAAGAAGCCACACGGTAAAAACCTGGGGAGGATTTAACCTAGCTATCTTAAAGGTAAACTAGAATCCATTATCTTGAAAGAATCGAAGTTCATACAATAAGACTTACAAGCCCCCACGCTCGACTTCTTATTGCTACCCACCAGTAGAACTAACTGACACGACCACATGCAAGCTCCGAGACCACGGACTCCTTCTTTCTTGGATTCTCCAGCAAGTACAAGCATACCCACTTGTGTATCTTTAAGTTCCAATCGCAGCAACTGAATTGATCATCAAGGTGTAGATAACATCTCCTCCTTGAAAACCCTAAGCTTTGTGTAAAGGAAAGCTCATCTAGATCTCACAAGAGATTTACACAAAACAGCAATATGAGCAACATGAGCAACCTCTAAAACGTGGCTAGGGTTTGCCTTATATATCTAGGCAAAACATAAAACCCTAAACGTTTTAAATAGGCTAGGGCTGAGTTGGAAATCTGCAGAAAAAAACATTCTGCCCGATATTCGATCGATCAAGCCTAAGCTTCGATCGATCGAGCCAGGCCGAAAGTCACTAATACTTTCTGCAGCCACTCGATTCCAACTTTACATAAACGCACAACTTTGAGCAAGCCTAAACAAGACTAAACAACTTGTTTTGATTATGGTTTGCCAACATTACACATTAGAGTTCTAAATATATTAAATCCTAAATCTTTAGAACCTAACACATCTATTTATTAAGTGAGAGAGCACCATTGGGTATATTAGTAGGTTGGGCTTAAGAGACTGTCAAGTTTGTAAGGCAATACAATAGCAAGTTTGCAAGCCAGTACAATCAAAATTATTTTTGGTGTATTTGCATGTACATGATTTTGTCTTTGTTAGAGGTTTTTAATTTGCTCATGTTTGTGAGAGTATATTAGTTCGTTTTAGAGGGGTTTGGTTGAATATGGTTGTATGATATTGTTAATAGTAGATTTTGATTAGAGTTTGCCGTGGATGTAGGCATGAAGTTAGCAAAACTACATTAAATATATATATATATATATATATATATATATTTCTATTTCTGTGGATGTCCTTATTTCTTATTTGAGTGAATGTATCTTTTCTAGCTCCAAATTCGAATATATATAACATAATAGTTTTATTATCGAAAACTCTTAATAGATAATTGAAAATTCAAGATTATAAATAAAAAAAATAAATTATTGATGTTTAATAAAAGTAGTACTAAAATTTGTATTTTGGGTAAAAATTATGTTGGTAATCATAGTGCCATGTATAAAAACATAACTTGGTATAATAGCAATTATAATGCTAGCAAGAGTACTTACTTATATTGAATTATTTTCGTGTATAGATAGGATATAGAAAAAATTTAGTACATCTTTTATATATATATTTCTAAATATTATTGTGTAGTATAGCAAAGAAGATTTTTTTTTTTTTTTTTTTTTAAATTTTAAAATTTATAATATAGATGTGTGTACATGTATTCTACTGATCATATCTCTATCTCATTACTACCATGTTCTGGGATACATAGCTATTGGTTCTCGGTAGATATTATCAACTTCCTATTTAGTTCTTCTTAAGCACCAAAAAAAAAAAAGAAAAAAAGAAAAAAAGAAAAGAAAACCCTGTGTAATTATATGCATATTTTACTTGTTTGGGCTCTTGTGTAAACATTTTATGGATTGTCTTTTGGATCTTATATCGATCATAGGACGTTTTTCTTTTTACAAAGATATGCCCATCGGGGAATTCGTTAACTTAAAATAAAAAATTGAGAATTTAATGTTCTATCTGTAAAGATCGGAGGTGGCTAGCTAGCTACCACTAATTATATAACCTATAGGCTCAGATAGAGAAAATATGGGAGGACAAAAAAAGTGATACCATATAATGGAAGTCAATTTGTTTGTCCTATTGAACCCCTGTTCATGCATATTTTAAAATATAATGAAAACTGCAATTAGGAAATTTCGATATTAATATGGAATTAGAAGTTGTTCACAATCAAATAATGAAGATATTGGATGTCAAAAAGATAATAATAATAATGTTGAAGATTTCATAAAACTGAATAAAAGAGAATAAGTAACGACATTAATTCTAGAATACAATCGATGTAGTGTTGGAATAATAAGGAGGGAGCAGCACATGGGAAGCAATGCGTAAACGAGGAACATCTGTGAAGGAAAATTAGTGGAGAAAAACATGGGTTTCGTTTATCTCCAGTATTTTGTTTTAATTGATTTTTTATTTTATTTTAATGAGAAACTGTCACATCATTTACTGACTAAATAAAATGTGGAGATTAAAACTCACTATCATTTTTTTTTTTTGGAGAGAAAAACTCACTATCACTTACCATTACATATTTAAAATAAAAGGACATATACAATTAAAAAAGTACCGAAAGTAAGTCAAATTTAAAAAATATATACATGATAGATACTTTATATATATATATATATATATATGTCCAAAGCGTTGAGGGACTCAGTGAAGGTTTAACTCGTGGCATTTGGTATAGTGAATATATATATATATATATATATGTGTGTGTGTGTGTGTGTCCAAAACGTTGATACACTCAGTGAAGGTTTAACTCGTGGCATTTGGTATAGTTGAATATATATATATATATATATATGTCAAAAGCGTTGAGGCACTCAGTGAAAGTTTAACTCGTGGCATTTGGTATAGTTGAATATATATAAATACGAATGCATTAATTAATGTACATACAAATAAATTTGCGACAGTATCTTTAGAGAAAATGGCGTTAATTAGATAATTGAAAAAAAAAAAAAAAAAAAAAAAAAAAGGTGAAAAAGAGATGATGAAGTTAGGCAAGTGGGAACTCACACAAATGGGTAAAAACAGTAAGTTGACTAATTGCACTAGTACTTCCATTCATATTCTATTTTCAAACCAATAATAAATTCTACTGCTACTCTATAAAAGCTATATATCCCACATGCCCTGTCTTGCCAGCCATCCACCAAAGTTTCAATTTGTGATTGATACCATGGCGCATAAAGCTTTTCTTACATTTTTTGTGCTCTTCTTGTCTTTCTCCTATGTTCTCTCCATTTCTGCTGTTCCTACAAGTAAGGCTTTTTTTATAATAAATTTCTGGGTCTAGTAGTTAACCTTAACTGTCATAAATCTTTTTCATTTATTTGTAACATTGAGTTGAGAGTCATTTTTAATTTTTAATTTCCTGGTTAATAGGAAGCCTCAAGTCAAAGAAGGAAGACCCATCAGTTCAACATCTACTGGCTCAGGTCTCTCTCTCTCTCTCTCTCTCTCTCTCTCTCATTTGATTGTTATGTCTGAATTAAATTTCATGTCTCTTTTTTTTTTTTCCTTTCCTTTAATGCATTTTAGGTGAATTTGAACCTAACAGTTGACCTAGAGGTTATTGGCCTAAATTAAATTGCTTATCCCATATCTTCACATGTAATAATGATGTGTAATAATTTGCAGGAAGCAATGGATTTGAGGGATGGCGAGGAAGTTTTTGATGTAGGAGAAAGATTTATAGAGGGGAGAATGGATTTTGAAACTTCGGACTACAAGGGCACAGGAGCAAATCCAGGTCATGACCCAAAAACTCCAGGGAAAGCTTAAAGTCCAGATTTTAGCTATTTGTGTGTGTAGATGTAGATCTAAACTTTAAGGGAGGTATTGCACTTCGGATCTTGAAATAGTTTGGCTTTTCCTGTTACTCAGTGTGCTTCTTATCCATACTCTTGAGTTATCCTTGTCTTCTCTTGTCCGCTGAATCTTGGAAAGTGTGTGTGACCTAACTTGTGTATGGTGTTTTACTTCAAGAAATATATATATATTAATGTTATAGATGGTTTGGCTTTTAATTTTCTTTATTTTGTTTTTTTTATTATTATTACATTTTGGAATTTATTGTATGTTCAGCCAATCCTATCTAGCCAGCTCCAAAATAAAAATAAAAATAAAAATCCTAGTTTTACAAAGAGTATAAAAATTTATTTGGTTGAAGGCATAATCATCATCATCATCATTGGATTTCTGGAGAATGTTTTACATCTAAACAATATAATGATTTGTAGATCGTGACCTAATAATTATTTTCGTAAAAAGATATTGAAATTATTTACTAAACCTATATCACCACACTAGTTTTATATAAATTTCGAAACATGTTGGATATTAGTAAATAATAATTTGCTACAGATTATATAGTTATTAAAGTTCAAAATATTCTTGCCTAGAAAGCCATATAAATGAGCCAGGCATATGAAGAAATAATGAAAATAAACACAACTCTATGGATAGGCCAGGCATTTCAAGAAAGATCGAAGCTCCTGCAGCACTGAAAATAAACACAACTGTTGGGCTCTTCGCGATCTACTATGCTGATCTTTATGATGCGTGGTTTTTGAAATATATTTTCTTTACTTTATTAATATTAAATAATATCTTATTTCTGTATAAACTAAATAAAAGTTAGAACCAACGTTTTTTAATAGTATTTTTTCTAGGATTTTATCTTATAAGTCATTTAAAAAAAAATAAAAATACTGACAGTACTAGGTAAGAAGTAGGTATAAATAAATAAAAATTAAAAATAATGGGAGATCTTCACATTATAAAGAAAGACTGTGATCCTTATCTACTTGTTCTCTTTTACTTGAACTACGCAGACCTATTTTTATGATTATGAGAAAACTAGTATATTATTATATTTTAAAGTTAAATTCTCATTTTCTTTCATGCATGATCCAAAAGCTAAGATACACAGCCAAGGGATATTCCTCCCCTGACCGTAACTCTACAAACCAGTTGGAGCTATTAAGTTTTCGTTAAAATATATTTTATACCCCCTTAATTAAGTTTGGAATCTTTAAATTGGTCAATCTTTACATTTTATACACATTTGACCATTACAAAATGTTAACAATTTTCTGTGTAGAATGGTGTCATTTTTCAATGGGTTAACGACACGATATTTTAGCCCATGTGGTACCGAATATTGCAAGTTTTGAAAATCAAGCTTGGGCCGATATAGAAATGACGCCAAGCTTAGAGGTTGTAAATTACATTTTGCTTAATATTTTGTTATACGATACTAAAGATGTCATGCTTAGGTATAATTTTTTTTCTTCTAAAAAAAACTATAATTTTGTTCAGTATAACTCAAGTTCACTTTATTCCTTGAATATTAAAAGGAAAATGTCAAAGTTACTACCAATTTTATTATGAAAAAACATTAAAAATTTACATGATAATAAATGTGATTGGTATCACATCAACAACACCATAAATAAAATTCTTAAAATATATTTTTGTATTATGTTTAAAAGTTGAAAAAAATTAGATTATAAGACTTATACAGTAAAATTTGTAACATCTCCAATTTAGTTGTCAAAATTGCAATCCTATGAATTTTTTAATGTGATTCATTTCAATGTTAGTCACATCATCAGTTTATGTTAAGACTTTATTGCTCAAAATTAATATTATGAACAATCAAGAGCTTTGTCTCTTAATAACATTAATTTGTTTTCTTTATGAAAAGAACCAAGGTTCAAATCATTCTTTTATATTTTTAATATGAAAAAAAACCAGCTTTTCCATTTTTAATTAAAAAAAAAAAAATCTGGGGATGTAAACACGGCAATGAGAGAGAGAGAGAGAGATCACTAGCAATTTCTAGATTTTATTTGTATAATAGAATTAAAAAATAATGTATGGAATATTCCAAACGGAGATCTTTGACTCTTTGGTACATCATTTTGAATAGAATATATACCTAAGAAAATAAGGAATGAAATTTTACCTAATCTTCCAGTGTTTGGTCGGAAAGTTAAAAAAAAAAAAAAAGGAAGAAAAATATCTTTTAGTATATTTTAATTTGTATACCGAACTTCATTCCAAATCGCAGCTATTTTGGGTAGTAAATTTGGTGAAATGGAGAAGAAAATAACTTTCCACACAATTTTTTGTCAATTCTCAAACAAAGATGTAAGATGATTAAAATCCTTTGATCCTATTTTTATTATTCTATAGGGTAAATTCTTCTAATATATCCTGAAGTTTGGGCTAATGCCAATTAGTTTTAAGACTTTTCAAAAATAGTTTTGGACCCTAAAGTCAACTTAGTCACCTAAATAACTAGTTATTTTTTCTCATCTATTTTAAAAACTAAATTGGCTTTAGAGACTAAATTTGTTAGTTTTGAAAAGTCTTGAACTTAATTAACATTAGCCCAAACTTCAGGGAGTGTGAATGTGATTTACTCTATTTTATATTATACACTATCAATCACAACTTGTCATATATTATATTGTTTTCTTATAAAAAGATCAAAATTTGTAAAGTCCATTGGCAGAATTTTGAATAAAACATTTGAGTGGACCATTGAAGAAAAATATATCCAGGCAGAATTTTGAATAAAACATTTGGGTGGACCATTGAAGAAAAATATAGCCAATTGACACTTTTACTTTCTGGTCTATAAAATTGTTAAAAATTTACTTAAAGAGGAAGATTCTTTTTATGCAGGAAAAAAAAAATGTTGTATCTAATTTATAATTTCTAAAAAAAGTCTTTCTCAAAAAAAAAAAAAAAAAAAAAAAAAAAAAAAAAAAAATTGGGGCACTTCTTAGCTTTCTTGCCAGTTGCGTAATAAAAGTATTAGATCATCACAGACCATTCCTAAAAGTCTCTCTACCCTAAAACTGAGGACATAATGCAATCTGCCCGAACGTGTGAAAACAATAAAGAAAAAGTGTTTGGAACGCATTTTGTGGAATTGTGGCTTGTGAGATCTGCACTATTTTTATCATCTTATTTGGAACGCAAAAATTGTGGTTGTGCTTCACTTAAATGTATGGAAAAATCTTAGTGTTAGCAATAAATTCTCTCGTGAATGATTTTAGCCTTTTACGTATTTGTTGAATTGTTTCCTCCTATATATGCTAACTGCTAACCACTCATAAATGCACAGACTGACAAAAATTTGTTGGATTCATTTTGAATCTGTTGTAGTTTTTTATATGTGCCGGGAATTTTTTTTAGTCCCCCTTTCATTCTGCTGTGAGTCCTATTTTGAATGATTTTGATTTTTTGAATTTTTTTTTTTGAGTGCTAACCACTTATACCAAGAAATTAAGCCAATAAACACACAGACGAGTAGACAAAAATGAGTTGTAATCTTTTTGAGTCTTTTGTAACATTTGATGTTTCTCGGATTGTTTAGTCCTTAAGCTAGTTTGATCATTTTAATGCACGTATTATTCGAACTATTCTTAGCAGTGTTAAGTGTTAACCTTTATTACAAAAATTCAAAAATTAGAAAGTCTCCAGAGCATTATGAAATTGACTAGAGAAAACCCGATAATTAATTTGGAAAGGTATATTAAGATGTCCTAACTCCTAAGCTCTTCTCAAAAAAGAAAATATTTCATTATTTAAATCTCCCCTCCTCCTCTTTTATTTATTTATTTATTTTTTTGAGAAACCACATCACAAAACTTTTATTAACTGTGGCTATGAAAATCAGCCTGAAGTACATTTGCAATCTCTGGTGGTACATCTTGCAAGCGAGTGAACTACAATATTACAATGCCTCCTTACATGAGAATAAGAAATAATGGAGAACTAGTCATTTCTATTGTATTAACTGAATTAAAATAAGAGTATATGAAGATGATGTAATTTCTATTTATAGAAGATAGTGAAAATTAGTCATTTCTATTTTTTGTTAGTCATGTTACATACTTACATAGGTGTCTTGTACACAATAACAAGTGTCTTACACTAAAATGCGACAAATTGCAGATTCGAACTTGAGAATCATTTTCTCCGCGAAAGTAAAAAAAAAAAATTTGTGGCACAAGTACAACCTTTATATTGCACACGTGTCTTGCCCTTTTGGGAATTGCAAACCACTATAAATTGGACATGAATATTCAAATTTGTTAGTTGACAGACAAATAAAACTTAAAATTCTGCTTAAATCTTTATGCAAAAACTGCTAATTAAGTTAGGCACCTCACACTTGGCCGACAGGGAAGTTTTATTTGCATACACTAAGCTTTGATTATACGTTATTTGGAATATAATCTTTCTACAAAGCGAAAATCAGTCACTTTTAATTAGGGGTGACAATTTGTGTTTACGTGTCAAGTTCGTGTCGTGTCTATTAATGAGTATTCGGCTATATGGGTTGACTTGAACCCGACCTGTTTAGTAAACGTGTTAAGAATTCTCAATCCTAACCTGACCTGTTCAGTAAACAGGTTGACCCGACCCGATATGACACGTTTAACCCGTTTAAATTAACAAGTCATGTAAAAGTCAATACAAATGACCCATTTAACCTTAACCCATGACTTGTTTATAAACGATTTAGTCATGTCGAGTTTGCGGGTTGTGTCAAATTTTACCACCCCTACTTTTAATCACTATAACTATATTTATTTAGAAGATTCCCATAGCATCATTGTAGTTGCATCAATAATACTAGTTTATTACATATATTTGAAAAGTTATTCTTTCCAGCATTCACCAAACAAAAGCTTATGATTCCAACATAGTACAAGATTGTTTTTGATATGAGTGACAGTTTGCGAAACGCTTCCTCAGTGGGCTACAGTACCTGCTTCTGCTTCAAGTTGATGACGCACTAAAGCTTGCTGGAAACCCACCCACCAACCCCAGTGGTTACTTTTATGTTAATATATCAAGTTCAGATAGATCAGCACAAACTGTTTGTTTATTTCATTGCTTATAATTAAATGTACAATGGAGCCTTAATCTGCACTAATTATCGAAGCCTCAGAAGTTTATAAATTATCAATTGCCCCCACGTTACCAAATTAACTAGTACATACGCAGAAATAATTTTTAGTTTTTTAAATTTATTGATGGAATACTAAAGAACAGATTAGATAGCAGAAAGAATATTTATGGAAAAGGATAAGACATAATGCTTCAAGAGTGATTGTGAATCAATTATGCAATACAGTAGGAAATTATTGTCAATGTCAAAAGATCGATAAATGTATAATCATAGGAAAATGGCTCTTGATATTCACATGAGACTCAGCTCAAATCCCATGGTCTGCGACAATAGAGTATTTAAGAATTGGGTGAAAAGATCTATCTTTTATATAACCTACAACCCTAGTTATCAATTTATGTAAAATCTAACAAAGGTCATATATTTCCTGCCCTAATCATTCTTCTTTCTTTCATTTTTACTGTCTTTTTATTACCGTTCGAGCGATATAAGATGTACTACTATATTTTGGCATATTGCATGTGTGGATAGAGGGAAAGTTCAACTATGGACGCCCAGTGGCGGAGTTAGAAAATTTCTTTACGGGACCAAGCTAAATATATATAAAATTAAATCCAAAGAATAAGATATATGTGTGGGTGTGTGTATACATAAAATATGTTTGTAACATGATTTAACATATGTTATTTTTTTATATTTAACAAAGTATTTACATCGAGTATATATATATATATATATATATAACATTAATAAAAATTAAAGGATTCTTAACTCCTAACCATGATTCTCAAAAAAAAAAAAAAAAAAAAAAAAACCATGAAATCCACAACTATGCTTTCTTCTAAAAGGAAAAAAAAAAATTTCTATATCACTAATTTTCTAATAACATTAAAATAAAATAAAATGGTTTTTATTCAAAATATTTACTTATATATTTCTAGGATGTCTCCTAATTAAATATTATTTGGTTTAATGAGCTATTATGGTATAAGATATTATGGGTGTCTAACACCTTCCCATCCTCACAATTATCTTTTATCATTTATACAAAGAGATTCATACAATTTTAATGAATTTTAAAAAAACTCTAAATGTTGGAATACTATCAAACAAAGTCACCGTTAGTTTGATATATATATATATATTCTTTTTTTTTCTATTCTCTTTTATCGTTGTAACGTTAAATATCTCCTATTAACCTATCCCTTTAGGTAATAAAATGAATTTAATATTTTTAAGTTTCAATAAAGTGTTACAAATAATTGCAAACTATAAAAAAAATTCATTACTCACAAGAAAATAAAAAAAGATAGATTAGTTGTTGAGATTTTTTTTTAAATTATTATTTTTAATAAAAAAAGGAGTAGAAGAAATTTCTATTTTTAAGGGGTCCACCTAAGCCAATTATCTTTTAGGGACTACCAGGTTAGTGACTTAATATTAATTTTTAAGAGGTCAATGATTTAGATATGGACAAAGTTTAGTTACAAAATTGGTTGTATCCTAAGGCTATAACCTTACTCAATATCTTTTTATTGTGGTGAATTTTGACAAATCCACCATTAGATCACATCTTTCTCTTATATTCTCCATACTTGCAAAATTTCTAAAAAATTTAAGATCAATAGCTATATCATTAATAAATTATATAAATTGCAAGTTTTTGTAGATTAAAATTATGCATAAAATATAAACTTATAAATTATATAGTAAATAATATCCAATTGACACAAAATTTAACATGTGTATTAAGAACATAAAAAACATACAATTCAACGGTTAAATTTCCAAAATATGTAGTAATATTTATTTTATTGAGTAAAATTATAACATTAGGCTATAACCAGTTTTATAGTTAAACTTTATTCTTTAGGCATTTAGTTCAAATTTCAAAATTCTGGGAGCTGCAAATCCACACTTTGTTTTTATATCAACATTTTTTTTTAGAACTTTTATGCGGTCCCACAACAAGTACCTAAGCATGCATACTGTGTCAACTTATACACTAATCATGAGTTGACATTTACTCGTAAGGTGTGAATTTAGGTGTGGGAATAGGTATATACCATAGTATTATTCCTCTACAAATATACTTGAAACTGACCCTTCCGAGTGACTTTGCAATTATTTGTAGAGTGGGGGATTCTGTCTAACATGCCTTAGCACGTTTGGCAAAGGATTTAACAGTTCCAAGCTTTTGGTTTGGTCAATTTTCCCCTGTAATTCAACACATTGTAATGACTGATCAATGAAAAAGATTATCTTTTCTCTATAAAAAAGAAAAGAAAAAAAAAAAAGAAAAAAAAAGAAAAAAAAAAGAAACGAATAAACCTAGCTCTCATTTAAAATGATTTTTTGGTAAACAATATAAGTGACTTATGGAGGTAAAGTTTTTGTTCAAAAATTAATTTTTCATTCCATGTATAAATCATGTCAGAAAAATCTAGAATTGAGTTTCAAGTAAAAGAATATTACCGTAGTCCATTAAGATTTCTAGGGTTATGAACATTTTTGTTGAGACTATTAAAGAACCTCCAATTGATTAGTTAATATTAACTATTCATTCTTAGTATTATTATTCAATATGGGGACTTCAGTCACATGTGCATACTCATCACTTAGCTCATAAGCTTAAGTTTTTTGTGTTTGGGCTTAACTATATTATATTAAACACTCACACTTCTCATTATTATTTAATGTAGAGCTTCACTTACACATGCATACAACATACCCAACATTAACACTATAAAATGAAGAGCAAAAGCGGACAGTAAAATCAAAGCAGAATATAATATAGCAAACCGATTTTAGCATACTGCAGAAATATTCAAACTCTTAATTAAAACCACGCATACTGAGATCGTACAACAGTGTTTACATTATGTACTAATAATGTGCTCTCTTCAGGATTAAAATGTTTTACTTTCTTGGTTTGAAGGTCACTCATACATCTTGTATCGCTAGAACTGTAACAAAAAAAGAAGAATAAGAAGGAAAGAATGATTAGGGAGTAGCAATATATTAACATAAAACTAACCATGTGCTCCCGAACACTGGGTGGGTGGGTGGGCATCCCAGCAAGCTTTAGTATGTCATAAACTTGAAGCAGAAGCAGGTACTGTAGCCCACAGAGGAAGCGTTTCACAAATTGTCATTCATATAAAAAACAATCCCGTACCATGTTGGAATCATAAGGTTTTGTTTGGTGAATGCTGGAAGAATAACTTTTCAAATATATGTACGTACTTAACTAGTACTATTTATAACTACAATGATATGCTATGGGAATCTTCTAGATAAATACAATTATAGTGATTACAAGTGACTAATTTTCTCTTTGTAGAAAGATGTATCATATTCCAAATACCGTATATCAAATCTGTGTTACAAATATGTCCTACATGTTTTAGTGGTTGCCTTAAAATCAAACTTCCCTGTCTGTCAAGCAGCATTTTAAGTTGATTAGTTGTTGTTGCATAAAGATTTAAGCAGCATTTTAAGTTTTTATTTGTCTGGCAAACAAAAAATTTGAATGTTCATGTTCAATTTGTAGTGGTTTGCAAATTCCCATAAGGGAAAGACACCTCTGTAAAATATATACAAGTCCTAACTCAATGTTTTTTGGGAGAGATTGATTTGGACAGCATTATGGTGAATGGCCTTTGTAATCGCATACAAGACACCTATTGAATATAACTAATAGAAATTTACAACAACACCCTGTACCTAATTTTTACTATCTTCTATTAACAGAAGTTGTAGCATCTTAATATACTTTTATTTAATTCAATTAGTATAATAATAAGGTAGGAGAGATTTAAATCACGGTTCTCATTATAAAAGAAACTTTTTTTTTTTTTTTTAGAGAGTTTCAATTTATGATACTTGCTCCTGATAATATATTTTTATTATCAGATCAAGACACCAATCGATTTAGGTATAAGCGGGAATTAAACTCCAGATTTCTTATTCAATCATAAAACTTTACCATTTGAGTTAACTGGAACTCACTCATTATAAAAGAGACTAGAATATCATTGAACTGAAAGATTATTGGCATCTATACAATTCTTTAAATTAAAATGGGTTTTCTCAAGGTTAATTACACAATCCTTTGGAATCCTTTTATTTTAATTTTTTAAATTTTGCAATAAAGGTTAACACTAAACACTAACTAAGATTAGTTCACTAGAAAAAAAAAAAAAAAAAAGAGGATAAAATAAACTAAGAATAGTTCGAATAATACATGCTTTAAAATAATCAAACTAGAGCTTAAGAACTAAACAATCAAGACTCTTCAAAAATTACAAGTCTAAAAAAGATTACAACTCACTTTGTCAACATGTTTGTGTATTTATTGACTTCTTGTTGCGAGTGGTTAGCACTAAAAATAAAAATAAAAGAGAGAGAGAGTGGGAAAAAATGATTATCCAAGCACTCATCAAAAATTACTATTGAAGCAAAAAGAATACAACTCATTTTTGTCTGTTAGTGCATTTATTAGCTTCCCGGTATGAGTGGTTGGTTTGCACCGGAAACTATTCAACAAAGACCTAAAATCATTCATAAGAATTTAAGCTTATGCCATTTATTAAGTAAACACAACCACAATTTTTACATCTAACTCAATCTCCAAATTATAGTTTAGCATTACATCTTTTGGTATTGTATCAAAAATTTAAGCTAAAATGTAATTTACAGGCTCTGAACTTGGCATCACTAGTAAAATAGTCCCTTGACATTTAAAACTTATGTTTTTAACCATTAATTATTACGTTTTGCCGTTAACTCACTCAAAAATAATATCATTTTTGAAGAAAATTGATGTCGCTATAATAGTCAAGTGTGCAATTTGCAAGTTCTATATGTCGAATGGTGGATTTAAAAGCGATATATTCCAAACTTAAGGGGTATAAAATATATTTTAACCAATACTTAATATCGAAACTTAGCTCCAACTGATTTGTGAAAGTTACGGTTAGGAGAGGACTATCCCTTGTTGTGTAGCCTAGCTTTAAAAGAAAATGAGAAATTAACTTTTAAAACATAATATCATACTGTGAAGATTTCCCATCATTTTTAATTATGAACATAGGTCTGCATAATTTCAAACTAAGGAGAACAGGTATGGATTGAGACATTCTAAGGATAAATACATTTATTATAATGTGAGGATTTCCATCATTTTTAATTTATACTTATATATATATATATATATATATATAGTACTGACAGTATCAAGAAGAAAGATTCATAAGATAAAATCCTAGAAAAAAAATGCTAAAGAACGTTGGTTCCAAGTTTCATTTAGTTTTATACAGAAATAAGATATTATTTTACAGGTACAGCAGAGAAATATATTTCAACAATCACATAATAAAGAACGGCATAGTATATTAGTACATCACAACGAGCCAAATGTTGTGTAATTTTAGTGCTGCAGGAGGTTCTTCTAATTTAACAGTTCGCCATCTAGATCTTTCTTCATATGCCTTGCTCATCCATAGGGTTGCAATCTTTCATTCTTGTTCTTTTTCCTTCTCAAGTATTTGGCATGCATTCTAGGCAAAGAATATTTTGTACTTTCCTTGTTTCTATACGTACTGTTTGTATTTTTCCTTGTTTTTTTACAGCTAGGATTTTTTTTTCTCTCTATTTTGATTTTGGGGCTGGCTGGCTAGGATTGGCTGAACATACAATAAATTCCAAAATATAAGGGGAAAAAACAGAACAAAAAAGAAAATACAAACCAAACCATCCATAACCATTTTATTTCTTGAAGGAAAACACTACACACAAGCTAGGTCACACAATATATATACACAAACCTAAAACCACACACACACTTTCCAAGATTCAGTAAACAAGAGAAGACAAACAACACTCAAGATTATGGATAACAAGCACACTCAGTAGCAAGGAAATCCAACCCATTTCTAGATCCAAACCCTCGAAACTTCGATCTATATACGAAAATATCTAAAATTCGGACTTAAGGCTTTCCAGGAGTTTTTGGGTCGTGGCCTGGATTCGCTCCTGGGCCCTTGTAGTCTGCGGTTTCAAACTCCAATATTCTGCCCTCTACATCAAAAAGTTCCTCGCCATCCCTCAGATCCTGCAAATTATATATAGAACTTCATGATTACATGTTAATTATATGGGATTTTTAATTAGTTTATCGACTTCTAGATCGACTGATACTTTTTAGTGGTTCCACCAAACTCGTTTAGGGTTTGGATCTACCTCCTTACTTAAATATCAAATGAGAGAGACAAACCTGAGCCTGTAGATCTTGAACTGCATGTGCAGATGGATCTTCCTTGTTTGTCTTTATGCTTCCTATTAACAAGGAAAATTAAACAAATTGCTCAATGTTACAAATAAATGAAAAAGATTACATCATAGTTAAGATTAGAGACCCCCCAAAAAAAGAGCCTTACGAGCAACAGTTGAGACAACGAAAGTGAATGCCAAGAAGAGCACCAAAAACCTGAGAAATATTTTCTGTGCCATGTTATCAAACAAATTGAAATAGGAGAAGCTAACTTTGGTGATGGAACACAGGGCATGTGGCATAGCATTTAAATAGAGGAGCAGTGGAATTATTGGTTTGAACCCAGAAGGAATGGAAGTAGTAGTCGAGTGCAATGAGTCAACTTCCTGTTTTTACTTTATCGTACTCATTTGTGTGAGTTCCCACTTGCCTAACTTGATCATCTCTTTTGCTCATTTTCATATATCTATCGTAGTTTTTATTTTTATTTTTAAAAAGATACTGTCTCGTACTTATTTGTATCTACATTAAAGCATTCGTAGTTACATACAATAATAACACCAAATTACACGAGTTAAACTTTCACTGGGTGCATCAACTCTTTGGATATATATATATGAGATGGGTCCAAGTTACATTTGGTGTAACTCTTATAAAGTTACACATTTTTTATATCATAAATTTTTAAGAGATCTAACTGTTAAAAAAAATATTATTAAATGTTATTGCTTTTTATTTTATTACATAATTTATATTAGCATTCTCTCTTTTCTTATTTATTATTGCTTTTCACTTGATCCAAAACTTCAAATTTGTGGCTATCATATGCTAAAGCAAAATCTCTCTCTCTCTCTCTCTCTCTCTCTCTCTCTCTCTCTCTCTCTCTCTTTTGTTTTTGTTTTTGTTTTTGAATTGCATGCTAAACTATCAGTGTTTTAACTTTTAACAAAGAAATATAAACAAAAAAATGATATATGAATAAAATATCAATACAGCTTTTCCAAAAAGTTTTTATTTGATGGTAGAAGAAGCAATTCAAATCTAAAAACATATGTTAAGCTTGAAATTTTACCATAAATTATAAATTATTCGAAATAATGTCTTCTATTAATCTTTGTTTATCCTTTATAAGAAAATATTTTTATATTATATGGAGGACCAAAGCAAGATCAAGGATAATAATTTTTCACTATCGTTGCATTTGCAATGCGAATACTTTTAAATTATCAGTTCTTCTTTCTTGTTGAAATAAAAAGCAATAGATTACTTTTAAATTCGATTGTATATATATTTTTATATATATTAATTTCAAATAATTTAATTTTATTGTCAAATATCTATTTAATTTCTCTTTTAGGATGAATCATTTGAAAAGTAAGTTGTTGAAAATGGCAAATGCCCTTTAATCAAGTGAAAAACAATAAATAATGAGAGAGACAAAGGTGGAAAGTAATAATATTTAATGATATTTTTTTAACCGTTAGATCACTTAAAAATCTACAGTGTAAAAAAGGTGTAATTTTACAAGAGTCTTACACATTTAAGATTCACAGTTCCAAATAACCTAGATAACAAAATGCCAAATCCTTACCTGCAAAACAATAAGAATCCAATTTCCAGACAACATTCAAGAAACATGAATAACATTAATAGAAGAGAAATAGTGCAATGCAGAAAGTTTGGAAAGTGCAGTGTAGTGCAGATTTTGGTTGTAAAAGAGTGTAGATTTTAGATGTAAAACGCAGATTTTATGCAAAACAAATTCTATTCACTGAAAAATTTAAACAAACACAGAGAACAAAAACAAAGATAACCAACACAACAAAAGTCCTCAAGTAAAGCCTAAAGCCTCTTGGCTGGGGATTTCTAACAAATGGAACAACCTCAACATGCATAAAAAAATTCAACACCTAAAATAACAAAGCAACCATTATTCAACTCAAATAAGCCTTAATCATAATTGCAGTATGAATTCATAGATGTAAAGATTACATAAAAAAGACAAATTCTTCAAACATATTGAGGTTCTACTGAATTTTTTACTCTTTTTTATTATTATTATTATTAGTAAGGTTTAGACCCAAGTAAGGGGAAGGGGTGATACAAAATTTTGACCTCACTTCAAGAGGGTTCCCAACAAACTGTGATATCCGTTGGGGTTTACTCATTATCAAAGATCTGATTATAAACTCATCAAATAATTACTTACATGAAGGTGTTTACAATCACTACAACTATCTCAAACAATCAAAGTCAGCATGAGAACAAAAGCATTCAAAATTTTAAACTGGGCTTTTATGTTAAATTATAAAAAGCAGATTACAAAAAACAAATATTGTCAAAAGCATAAATAGATAACAAACCAAATCCAGTTTATCAAATTGTTTGAAGCTGTAGGCAATAAGAATGCAGCCTTGTAATTGTTAAGTTTTTGGTAAGAATCAATTCATGGACAACAAATATTTTGTCATTTGATGGGAGACTTCAACTAATCCAAACTTCTCGTAAATGTTGTATTTCTTTTTGCTATTCATGTTTATTGGACTTGCATTTTTGTTCTACCTACAAATAAAATCAAGCCAATTGAGAGCTAGTTCAAAAGGTTTCTATAAAAAAGTATTGATTCCTCTGCTTCAGGTGTTAAGTTTTTTTTTTTTTTTTTTTTTTTTTTTTTTTTTTTTTTTTTTTTTGGGAAGTGTCTAATTAGCTTAATCAATAATTTTACCAAGGTACATAAAAACAAACGATCCCCATCAGCCTTTACTAGGTGCCAGCCAATCATTATTTCTCTCATAAACCATAATAGGGCTGCACAACAACAACAACAATGCATATATAGTAATATAGACATTAAAATTGCCTTTAATCTAAGTATTATATTGATGTTAAGATGTGTAAGGTTGAAATTTATCAACCATCTTGTTGGCTTTATTCCGTGCCAATTTGCTTGTAATTTAAGCATTTAGTAATCCTGTATTTAAGTGGGATCATTGTAAGGGTAGTGTGTGAGAAGATGTGAAGAAAAACTCAAGTATGTGGAAGAAGGCAGAGTTTCGCGGTTAGGACTCGCGGCTTACTCGCGACTGGCAAGCCGCCAAATGCTGGCACGTGAGATGCACACAGGGGAGTTGAAGGGTCGCGCCAGCTGTCGCATTACAGGACAAAAGTCCCAGGCTGGCCAGGCCGTTACGTCACAACTTGAATTCGCGACTTGGACAAGCCGCGAGGTCAAGCCGCCAATCAGCCCTGTTTGGCAAAAACTGACTCTTCGTATTCCAAACACACACCACTATATATAGACCCTTATACCCACTAAATTGAGAGCGCTTCCAGAGAGAATTTTGTGAGAGAAACCCTAGAGAAAAACAAGATTGATTCATCCACAATCTTTACCTTAGAGTCTCTACAAATTCCTCTACTCTCTTCCTCTCCATTGTAATACCCTTGAGAGGTTATTTACCAAATCCTTTTCTCACCACACCCACGTCTGTGAGAAGGTTTATTTGGTGCTAAGGGAAGCAGTTTGGAAAGGAACCAATGGTGATTGGTTGATGCTATGGGCTATAGCGGAATCTGGTAAGCTAGAAAAGAAAAAGGTTCGGCGCAACCTCGTTGGAGCAGGAACCTTGGAGGGCTTAGGTACCTGGGTAGATTAGGCTTGGAGGGTCTATTGCTGTTCATGTATCCCAACTACATTTTCTAGTGGATTATTGACCGCTTGGAGGGCGGTAGAGAGGTTTTACGCCGAGGGCTTTGGTTTCCTCTTCGATAACACATCGCGTGTTGTCTTTGTGTTTGCATCTCTCTTTCCTTTATCTTTACCATTTAATTACTGCTATGATTGTGATTTTGTATGGTTTAGATTGTTTATCAATTCTGTTATAAGCTTGTTATCTTTTTCCGCACATACGTTGTTTGATACATAGCTTGAATTGGTAATTTTGTAATTGGGGGTCTAAACGTTCAAGGGTGTTTCATACCCATTTTGAACTTTCAAGATGGCCTATAATTACATACAACAGATAAAGGTCTTTTTAGAGTTATTTTATTCCAAAAACCACTGACGCTAACCTTGAGATCAACATAGACAACATATATTGAAAGAGACAAATATATTGAGGAATGGAACATCAATCTTAATGTAGAAAGAAGCATTATCAGTTCGTGCATCAATTCCTTGCAATAGAAGTCCCATCTTCTAAAATTTGGTTGCTTCAAGAGGATTTATTTTGAAACTGAGCAGCGTGAGAGTTGTTGACAACTATAATCAAACACATTGTAGGCAATCCATTAATAAACAATCAACACTCTTAGACAACTACCAGAGGCTTTCTGTGGGTATTTTAATTTAACACTGTGGGCTTTTAGGGGTAGTGGTCGAATCTCTAATACTCATACCATCTATTTCCCTGTATATTTTTTTTTCCAGGAACCTAAGTCACTGCGTTGGCTTGGATCATTCCCATGTTATACTTTTCATACTTTCTTTTTGATAGTAATACAATTTCTGCCTTTTCAATCAAATAATAATAATAAACAATCGAAACTGAATTTAACTCCAACTATTAAAAAAAATTTGGTTAACCAAATAGAGAAATAAACAAACTTTAATGAAATCAATCACCCCATTAAACATGTGGCATAGCATTCTTAAGTTTCTTCTGATGGCAGTGAAGTTGATGACACTACTAAATACTAACTATTCATAATAAATATATAAAGGATTGGAGCTAAAAGAAAAAGAGGAATGAACTGACCAGAATCCCAGATATAAGGAGTGAGAAGGAGTTGGGGGCAACCTTAACATTGCACATCAACATGAGACGATGTTATTTCAGTGAAGTAAACAAATCTGGAACAAAATTAATGCATAAAGTAAAATATTCAATGTTTAAGAGGACAACAACAAATATGGTGAAAAAAATTCAAAAACCCAAACCAAACAAAACCCTAACTCACACAGAGATAGAAATTTACAGAGTTATACCTCTCTGGTATGAGCGAAGCAGCTAAGGAGGTAATTCTCTTAATCCTTTCAGGGGTGTATCAGTGAGTTGGGTTGCAAGATGGTAGGCAGATTTAATGGAGAATTTTCCATTGAGGTTTAGTAACCATAGAAGCTTGTCTGGTCTCGGGGTGGGAGAATTGGGAGAGATGAGATTTTGCGATTTGGGGGAAGAAGAAGAGTAGAGATGTGTTTTGAGATTTTGATTTTCAGAGTTGGGGAGAATAGTTATAGGGTTTGAATTTCAGGGTTGGGGATAAATTTTAACTGAAATTTTTGGGTTTGAATGAGAAGTAGAAGCGTTACACAATACATTTTAGGATTTTAGATTTTTTTTTTTTAGTTGAAAAAATATATTTTTTTTCTTTTTTAATAATGCTGATGTGTAAAATTGTGGAGACAACAGAGGTTTCGGTTATATATATATATATATATAGATTATTCTAAAAAAAAAATAGTTGTTAACAAAATTAAACAATAATAGTTGTGAGCAATGGAAAAAAGCTAGACAATATTTCAAATGGAAAAATGGTTTATTAACTAAAAAAGAAAAAATTGCACCCTCCATATGGACCATAACTTTACCCTTAGTTCCTCTCATGTTGACACCCCATTTTGCAACCCGTATTTAACCACGTATGGAGGGTAAAAGGGTAATTTTGCCTTGAAAATATGCATCTTGATTCTAGCCATTAGATCCTTGGACTCATTTCACCAAAATGATCTTGATGTTGTAACGATCAAATCGACTGGTCATAAGCCCTAATCGGACCATCAGATTGAAAGTTATCATCAAATCAAGTTTTAATGGCTAAGATGTACTATCACAAATTGAGTCCGACTATATGTGATTATGAACAATTGATTTCAATTGGTTATAGGTGTAATCAATTTGAGATCAATGATGTGTCATAATTTGATTGGTTAGGACTACATTTTATGGTGAGGTTGCATACACCTAATTAATTAGATAGTTAAACATTAATTATTCAATGAGTAATTTGTGTAATTATCTTTTAATTAGAGTAAATTTGGAACCAATTAAGTCTGAAATGAGAGTGATTGGAGCCATTTAATGTTAATTGGGAGCTAATTTGGGACCTATTAATGTTAATTGTGCTGAAACCATTTTCTAACAAATGACCTCTACTCACTATTTCATCAATATCTCTTAGAATATTTAAAATCTATGAATGAGGTTAATTTTACCAGAAACTAGACATCCGGGGCTTCAATTTGAGCACAAGAACGAGACAGTTCCGATCAGAATTGAGTCAGATATGATTTTTTGAAGTTGACTCTACCAACTGTTACAGCAGCTACGGGAAAACCGAATTTTGGCTTGCTCTCCACTCCCACCAATCTCTCCATTTAATGCACCATATTTTCCCCAATGCTAAAATGAGGTCTAGGTTCATAATCCTTGTCAACCCTCATTAAATAGCATTTCATTCATATTCCGTCCACCACTACTATATAAACCCTCCCTCTCTTTCATTCCAGAAGACACCAAGAAACCCCCTCTCTTCTCTCCTCTTGAGTTCTAGTGAAGTTGAATAGTCTTGTCATATCTTGGTCTTCCTGAGACTCAAGGTATTGAGTAAGACTCACTCTCCCTCTCCTAGTTCTTTGTTTCTTCACCCTTAGGACCTCCACCAAGAGTTTTCTCCTCCACCGTATGGATCTTGCATGAAGGTATAATCCCTTTCTCTAACTTGTTTATCGTGTTGCCATGATGAGAATTTAGGATTAAAGCATGATAGTGATTATTTAAATTCTCTTAAATATGTTTGAATGTTCTTAAATGTTCTTATGTGTTCTTTACATGTTCTTGGTTGTTCATCATATGTTCATGCATATTACTAGTTTTGATCTTAAATCTACATAAAAAATATGAAAAACATATTTGTTTCATAATTCTTTCAAGTCCTTGAATCTAGGTTATCACCATCCACATTCACTAGTTTAGGGTTTATCACATGCTCACATATTAAATTCAACATGTAAATTGATTGACATATTAGATGATGTGATATGATTGTTGGCCACCATAGTCTAGAAGACCGGTTTCACCGGGTAAGGTGGGTGCCTAACACCTTCCCCACCTTGTAACATAGCCTCTGAACTTAGATCAAGAGTTAGTATATCAAATGCTTATCCTTGTAATTTTCAATTTCTATATTGTAACTAGGAAACAAAGCCATGTACTTTATCTTGGATTGTATCTAGGACCAAAGCCATGTAATTTCCTATGTTCAATGTAAATTCAGTTTCAAATTAATAAAATGATGAATTTTTCAATTATGATTTTCTTATTTATTCCAATAATTAAATAAGTGGCGACTCCATTGTAAAACTCTTAATCTAAAGGAGAAAATATAATTAGTTGAACCTCCATTTTGAGAGGCAATAACACGACTCCACCCATTCACGTGGGTTTGGCCTAATAACATCCTATAAAAAACGGGCCGGGGGCGCGGTCTCTCACATCTCATAACTTATATATTTGAACTAATTTTTTTATATAAAAAAAAAGAAAAGAAAAGAAAAGAAAGTTAAAATCTTACCCTTCATATTCCTCAAATGAGTTATCCTCAAAAGAATAACCTATAACTTTAGCTATTTAAATTGCTAAAATTTTTAGATATTGCTAAAATTAAATGCAAAAACAGATGTTAAAACTTTGAAAATGTCAAAAAAAATTAAAGAATTAAAAGATTCAGAACCTAGAAAGTATTTAAAAAAAAATATATGACTGAACAACAGAGAAACCTAAAAGAAATATGGGTTACCCTCAAAGAATAATCCATGGTTTTAAGTATTGAAATTTGTAAGACAATTTCAAATATACCAAAAAATTATTCAAAAATTCATATATTAAAACTTCGAAAAGGCAAAATAATAATAATAATAAAGAATCATGAGATTTAGTGGTAGAAAGATAGGCCACCCTTAAAAGAATAATTCATGGCTATAGTTATTGGAATATGCTGGACAGTTTTGGATATTGCAAAAAATAATCCATGGTTATAACATTGAAATTTGCCCAACAATTTCAATTATTGTAAAAAATGAACCCAAAAATTTATAAGTTAAAATATCTAAAAAGCAAAAAAGAAAAAGAAAAAGAAAAAAGAATCACAAGAGATTTAGTGCCTAGAAATTACTAAAACTACACAATAAAAAAATTTATATACATAAGAGAAATACAGATTACCTTCAAAAAAACAATCTATTACTATTACTGTTGAAATCTTCCAAATAGCAAAAAAAAAAAAAACCCAAAAATTCAAAAATAAAAATTTTGAAGCCAAAAAATGTAAAAGAATATGAAGAATTAGTGCCTAAAAATCATTGAAACAAAGAAAAATTTATGACTACAGGAAAATATATGAGAAAGATGGGTTACTTTTGGGCGTAAGCACCCGCAACATTTTGGCTCATCGATTTTGATGGGAGTACGCCTCGACTGAATGGACCGGGGTGGAGGGTGATAATGGAATTGCCACCTAGATTAGGTCTAGGAACCATTTATATAAGTGCCCTTTTGTGGAGGAATTGATCTTAGACACCCAACCCCACCCGACCATTGGGTCGGCCTCCACTCATTATGTTCCACATCCTAATTCCATCAAAGAGTCTTCTAACAAGCTATCTACACACACACACACACACACACACACACACACACACAAAGTTTGTCCTAACATACATCTAGCATCCAATCTAGCTTTCATCTAATTATGGCATCATATATCATCCCATATCATCATGTTCTAGCTTACATCTAGACAGGCATTGCATCTCATCTCATCCATATGCATAGCCTAACATTCATCTAAGCATCATATTCATATCACATTCATCTCATCATCATATTCATATTAGGTCACAAGATCAAAAGTATGTCATCATGTTAACACAAAATCAGTAGCATTATATCATCATAAAGGCAGTAACATCATGTCTTATCAAGTATTGGTATTTGTAAACACCTCATTTTGTACCCGATTAATAAAATTTAATCCTAGGTTCCAATGATGAGCTTGACATGTTGACAAAAGGTAATTGAAGTTATTTTGATAGTGTGGAAGTAATCACAACTCAAAAGTGCTCAAATCGCTTTGAAAACGATGCTGAAAAATGAAATTTACTCACTGTTTTGAACATAAATTTTGATCTACAAAAATTTTTTGAGTGAGATTTATTTCATTGGAATGTAGACATCCTGAGCATCAATTTGAACACAAATTTTGCCTAATTTGGACTTATATTGAGTTACTTATGACCGTTTGAAATTGGGCCAACCCAATAGTCAAAATTAGGGTTTTTTTTTGGAAGTATGCGTACGCATGAACAAGTGTGCGTACGGACCCTCAAAAGATGCGTACGCACACTGCACTCCAGAACCTCAGAACTTCATTTTTTAGGGATCAAAGTTTCTCTCTTTGATGGCCTCGGCCCTTAGACCCTTAGGAACGTCCAAAATCCTCTAAATGAGTTTGAAAACCCTAATTTAAACATATAAATATAATCTTTGCCTCCAAACTCAAACCCTAGCTAGAGAGAGTTGATTTTTGACCTAAACTCATCCAAGAACACTCTCATCTCTGATTTGTTTGCACTCACAGCCACCAAACACGTTTTTGGTTCTTCAAAACCTCTCTCTATTACTCATTAGGGTAGAAACTATTGTTCTCATTCCAAGAAACGTTTTTCAATCTTTCTTTCTAAAGCTTTTTCAAGAAAATCTTTTTATTTTGAGTTGTGATTACTTATAAACTATTAAATCCTTTGAATTCCTTGATATCTCATTGAATCTTATTGTGTAGGCACTGAGGGGCCAGTTAAGTATCAACCAAGTTGTGTTCCATATGCAAGGTGAGTCTCTCTTCATGGCTCTTCCTTAATTTGGATTTTTTATAACTCGTGTTCTTGTTGTTCTTAATTTGATTTACAAGTTATGCATGCTTGATTTTGATTTGTTGTGTCTCATCATGTTTTGAATGAAGAGTTGAATTAATATATTAGAAGCATGCTAGGTTTTGTTTGATTTTTGTTTGGTTATACTTTAAAACCGTGTTTCTGGGTTTGTATGCGTGTGCGTGCTTTATGCATGCGTACGCATACTCGAGGCATCCGTACGTATACTCGAGGCATGTGCATGCATACTCGTGCCTAGAAACCCAGATTTAGGGTTCTTGCTATTTTGTCTATTTTGATTAGTTTTAATCACATGTTTAGGTCCTATTGAGTCTAGTTTTCACATGTTTAGCATTAGGGTTATTAGGATAACATGTTTCACATGCTTGGATTAATAGATAGATGATTAGGGTTTATGCTTTGATGAATCACATGACGATTCATGAGAACTTGAACATGCATTGATGCATAGGTGCTATGATGCAGTGAGGTAAGTCATGCATAATTACATGAACATGCATTTGATTTGGATGATGAGCATGATATGGTTGATGAACGTGGTGAATATGCTTAGTTGATGTCATGATGCTATGCTTGGATGTTTGGGATATGCTTGATGTTGATGCCATATTGATGCTATTGTTTTGTGATGTACTTGCTGTCCTTGGATATTGTAGACATCGCATTTTGTACCCTTTACGACTCGGGCCTTCGTTCTTCAATGATGCTGAAATCCTAAGACCTAAGTTTGGTTTAGGGCCCAATCAGATGTTAAATTGATTTGAGAAATGTTAAAATGAAAAATATAACTTTTAATGAGCAAATAAATCTATTTTTGGAAAAGTAAAACCAAGGAAGCCCTCTGCCTACGCACGCAAGAATCAGCTTGCAAGCGCAGCCATGATGTATGCGCATGCAGGCCCGATCTTGCACGCGCATGTAGGGTTTCAGAAACATTAAAAAAAGCAAGTTTTCTGCATTAAAGATTGAGGTTTGGAATGAATCTTAAATCGTCTGGAAGCCGTTCCAACACCCATTTTCATAATATAAATAGCCATACATATTACCTTTTTCAAAACACACAGAAATCCTAAGGAAAAAAAATACTAAGATTCACTAGAAATAGTGAATCAAAGAGGGATTTTTCACAAAACATTCTTAAGTCAATTTTCTCTTGATTGGGGCATTGTTTGGCCTTGATCTTTGAGTGTAAGATTACTAATCACTCTTTTGTTGATTGTGAATAGATTTGATTGAGGGGAACAGTAAAAAATCAAGCCTCAGAGCTTTTGTTTTGAGGTATTGAGTTCTAAACCCTTTTCTCTCTTTTATGTTTTAATCTTGTTTCTTTGCTTGTTTTATACTTTATATGTATGTGTAGTTTAGGTTTTTGTGGTTTTTATGTTTTAAAGCATGTTAGGATGTTAGAGTTATTGTTTTGAAGTCATGCTCTGTTTTCTATGTTGCTAGGGTTTCTGTAGCCGAACCCACGTGCGCATAATCTTGCTTGTGCACTTAGGCTGAATTATGCCCACGCAAGCTTGTTCATGCGTGCACATGATTTTGCCAAGAAACCCTAACCCTAGTTTTTTTGATTCTGTTTCTTATTTCACATGTAATGCTTCTGCTTCAAATTATCTCTCTCTCTCTCTCTCTCTCTCTCTCTCTATCATATATATATATATATATATTTTTTTTTTTTTTGAGCTTCTGTTTCACATGCTTGTTGTTTTTTTGCCTTCCATATGTTTAAATTAGGGTTTATTTGCTTTTTCTTGCTTTGATGTTTTGAATATGCATTCATATGTCCATTCATTGTTGCCATAGGTGCTGTAATGTAGTAAGGTAAGGAGGTAAGTCATGCATTCACATGAACATGCATTTATTTGTTCTAAAAGCTTTATCTTTCTTTGACAAATATGTATATATAATGCCTTGCATGACATGATTTGTTTAAATGCCTATGTTTCTGGCTTGGGTTAATGATTATATGTTTTTGTCTTGGATATTATAAGATGCTAGATGAATGTTAGGTTGATATGAGATGCCATGCTAGATGAATGTTAGGAGATGCCATGATAAATGTATGTTAGAAGATGCCATGCTATGCCATGCTAGATGAATATTAGGAGATGCCATGATAGTTGTATGTTAGGAGATGCCATGATAGATGTATGTTAGGGTATGTCATGATAGATGGATGATTAGGTCTTTTGGGATGTTTGATTCCATGTTGTATGCTTAGATGTATGCTAATGTGTGGGTGGGTTAGAATGTAATATGGAGTATGCCTTTGATAGGGTTAAGACATAAAACACAATGAGAGGAAGGCAATCCTAGGGTTGGGCGGTTTTGGGTGCCTAACACCTTCCCAAAACTGTATCTAAATTCCGAACCCATATCTTTGGTAGTAATATCAAAAAGGTACTTCCTCGAGAGGCCGCTATATATATGGTTCTTAGACCATTGCA
This sequence comes from Quercus aquifolioides, assembly GCA_019022515.1. Taxonomy (NCBI): domain Eukaryota; kingdom Viridiplantae; phylum Streptophyta; class Magnoliopsida; order Fagales; family Fagaceae; genus Quercus; species Quercus aquifolioides. The sequence continues at coordinate 21,426,819 of CM032325.1, read as the reverse complement.
AAAACTAGGTGGCAACTCCCCGTTTGTGTCCACAGTGGCGACTCCACTAGGGATTGTGAGTTTAATTCCTATATGTCCTATGTCTTAACCTTAATAAAGACTTATTCAATACTTGTTTGCACACACATCACTTGGTTCTATTGTCCCTTTACCTCGGTTGGTGATGAGTGGGAAGATGGAAGACTTCATTCGGGCCCAAGTCTTTTGAAGTTCATCCCACCAACTCATAATCAGTGCCATTGCTTATGATGGGCTTTGAGTATGTTAACAGTTTGCCACCAATCCACAAAGGTCCACTAAGGCCCTCGATTGGAATCATGACCCACCTAGTTGTGAGTGACCTACTTATCTACCCTTTTAACTTTAAGGAGCCTCCCTACACTTAGAGGGATCCTAAACTGTATTAAAAGAGGGTACCTTTTTATATCTCTTGTTTGTTCAACCGTATATCTTGTGATCACCTAATTCTAAAGGACAAATAAAAGATGTAAAAATGGAAGGATGACCCTAAAGTTATGGCATACCCTAAGACAATTGGGATAAAAGAAAAGAAGTTCTCATATGTAAGAGGCTTATCCCTAAGTCCAAAGGTATATCTTAACTTGAAAGGTTCATAAGACCATAGCCTAATTGCTACTATAAGCCTAAATTAAAAAGCCATTTTGAAAAAGAGGACTTTGGGCCTGAGTAAACAAGTATGATATGGACTTAGCATCCAATGTCCTACAAAGTCAATATGAATTTCCCTAATCTTGGGCCTCTTTGTTGTATGCCTAGACCCAAAATGATGAGAATTTCATGGACCTTGAGAGGAAGGCTACAATGTATTCTAGCTAAAGGGCTACTTCAAAAAAATGAATGATAATAATGAAATGAAAGAGAAGAGCCCAAAGGTGATGAATACATTGTAGGCCCATGTTTGAGACAAAGGGTTGAAAATCTCTAAGTAGATTCTAAGGAAAGCCCATGAGAGTAAGATGAGAGCTTCATTGTAAATGAACCAAAGCCCAATGAAACAAGGGGCAAGGTTTGTGAGAGGAAAGGAAGTGATTTTGTAATTGGGCCTTCATTAAAATGGACTTAAAGAATTTCTAAGAACATCTAAAAATATAAAAGGAACCCTTTTTAAATGGGACATGGACTTAATGAAAAAGGAACTTTTTTTTTATATAGGCATCATTGTACCACCAAGGTCAAAATTAAGTCCCCACTCCAATTCAAGCCCAAGAGAAGAATGGAAGGTGAGACATTCCAAGAGGAAACCCCTCAAGAAGAAAAGATGAACGCTTCAAGTGAAGAAGCCCTCGTGCAAAAGCTACTCGAAAGTGCGGAGGCACAAGGTGAAGTCCTTAAGAAGATAATAGGCCACCTTTCCAAGATAGAAGAAGGTAAACTAATGAAGCTTGTACACATAGAGGTACATGATGAAGATGAAGGAGAAGGATGGGATGAAAGGGACAAGGCTAATTATGAAAGAAACAAGCGAGTTCAAGAAGATATCGATCAAATGATGACGGAAGGAAAAGTCCGCCTACTTCTACCCGAACTTATGCCGCAACTAAGGAGCGCTCTCAGACCATGAATTTTCAAAAGAGCCCACATCAATGACTTCTCTGAATCAGGAGACGCAGGATCGTGGCAAGATCATGACTGGCCGGAATGGACTTTGATGGTAGGGGAAACCCGAATCACCTTGGCTAGCTTCATGCTTGAATGAGACATGGATCCTTCTTTCGACGACAATCAATATCTTGTTTTAGCCCAAGAAGAAGACGAAGACGAAGAAGAAGATGATAGGGTGATTACCTATTGGAGTGAAGATGATGGCGATTGGTTTTTTGACGAGGGAAATAGAGATTTTTTCAATGAAGGAGAACTTTTGTATGACCTGATCGAGGCCATATGCGTATGGGAACCATTGGAGGATGAGGACTAGTCCGCTGAACTGAAGACTTTATTCCAAGAAGAAGACAAGAAGGAAGGTGACGAGCCTTAAAGAAGAAAGAAGACGAAATTCATCATGCCTGCTGTGGGGCAACTTAATAATTGGACTTGGGTTGGGTTTTCTGAAAATGGGGGAAAGAAAGTTTGTAATGCAAGTCCCAATGTACTTTTCAAAATTTTTAATAGGATGAATTTTGATTTGGCTTATTTTGATGTGTCCTATAATATTGAAATTCTGCACTTAAATGATTTTAATGAATTTGAAAATGAAATTAATAAACAATTAGAAAAGAAAATTGAACCTATGGAATCAACTTTTGAAACTCTTAATTTGAGCAATGATGAGAATCCACGTTTAATTAAAATTGGCTAAACCTTGAAAGAAAAGATCTCAACGAGTTGGTCACGAAATTTCAAGAAGTGTTTGTATGGTCTTATGAAGATATGTCTGGTATTGATCCTGAGATAGCTCTACACCACATTGATACTCATGCTCACATGGTACCAGTCAAGAAAAAGTTGAGACGTATGAGAACTGAATGACGTCTAAAGATCAAAGAAAAGGTCACCAAGAAATTGTAGGTAGGGTTCATTAAGCCTGTGCTCCAAGCTGAATGGATAGCCAATGTTGTGCCCATACCTAAGAAAGATGGGAAGGTAAGGATGTGCGTGGATTTTAGGGATTTGAACAAAGCTTGCTCTAAGGATGATTTCCCTCTTCCATGCATAGATGTTTTAGTGGATAACACCGTTGGTAGTGCCTTGATGTCTTTCATGGATGGTTTCTCAGGATATAACCAAATCAAGATGGCTCCTAGAGATATAACCAAGACTACCTTCATAGAATGGGGAATTTATTGTTACACCATGATGCCATTTGGGCTCAAGAATGCGGGTGCAACTTATCAAAGAATGGCCACAACCTTGTTACATGATATGATGCATAATGAGGTAGAAGTGTATGTTGATGACACGATCGTAAAATCCAAGGAGAGAGAGGGCCACATCGTTAACTTGAGAAAGTTCTTCGAGAGGATCAAGGAGTATGGACTGAGATTGAACTCGCAAAAATGCACATTTGGGGTAACCGCGGGGAAATGTTAGGCTTGTTGGTAAGTGATAGAGGGATAGAGATTAACCCATCAAAGATCAAAGCCATATTAGAAATGCCCCCACCCAAGAGCGAGAAAGAGATAACGGGATTCCTAGGTCGATTACAATATATTAGCCGGTTCATTGCTAAACTCACCTCCACTTGTGAGCCCATCTTCAAGCTCCTAAGAAAGAATGAACCCCATGAATGGAATGATGAATGTTAGAAAGCTTTTGAGCTCATCAAGGAATATCTCCTCCATCCACCTATCTTGATACCTCTGAAGCATGGAAAGCCATTACTCCTATACGAGATCATAGAAAATGCGGTTGGACTTAAGCTTGCACAAGAAGACGATGATAATAATGAGAGAGCTGTATACTATTTGAGAAAAAGGTTCCATAATTATGAGACTAGATACACACCCACAGAAAAAAATGCTTTGCTCTCATATGGACCGTGCATAAGTTAAGACACATTATCCCACCTTTCTAGATATGGATAGTAGCTAGAATAGATCCATTAAAGTACCTGTTTGAGAAGCCTGCTTTGAGTGGAAGACTGTCAAGATGGTTGATCTTACTAGCGGAATTCGATTTGAAGTATGTGGCGAGGAAAACTATCAAAGGAAGTATCGTGTCAGATTTTTGTGCTGGGAACCTTGTGGAAGGAGAAGATGGTAGAGAAGATTTCCCTGATGAGGATGTTTTAGACATTAAGCTAGGGACATGGAAGATGTATTTCGATGGAGCCGTGAACCAATATGGGAATGGGATAGGAGTACTCTTGATCACTCCCGAAGGATCTATACCTTTGGTAGTCAAGTTGAACTTCGAGGCAACCCACAAAATGTGAGGCTTGTATCATTGGAATGAAGGCTTTATAGGAGGCAATGCAATACAATACATCTTATGCAGAGGTCAGTTCTATAGGAGATCCTATGATGGTATACATCTTCGTTGTCTAAAGAAAGAAGAAGCCGAGAAAGTCATGGATGAAATGCATAAGGGATTTGTGGTCCTCATATGAATAGGAGAATGTTAGCCAAGAAGATCTTGAGGATAGGGTACTATTGGAACATGATGGAGACCGATTGTGTAGACTTTGTGAAGAGTTGCCACGATTGCCAAACATATGCAAATTTAAATCACGTGCTACCTAGTGAGCTATACAACATGACCTCTCTATGGCCTTTCTCAGTCTGGGGCATAGATATGATTGGAAGAATAGCCCCTAAGGCTTCCAATGGACACGAGTACATCCTAGTGACAACTGCAGACCAATGGGGCCGTAGAAGCAGCCAATAAGAACATCAAGAACACCCTAGCCAAGATGGTAGTGACATACAAGGATTGGGCCGAGAAGCTCCCATTTGCCTTATGGGGTTACAAAACTTCTATCCGTGCATCAACTGGGGCAACCCCTTACTCTTTGGTCTATGGTAGTGAAGCGGTAATTCCCATTGAGGTGGAGATACAATCTTTGAGAGTGCTAGTGGAAACCAAAGTCCTAGAGGAAGATTGGATGAAACAAAGATATGAGCAATTGGCTTTGATAGATGAGAAGAGAGTTGGGGCACAATACCATGCACAAGGATACCAAAAGAGGATTGCTAGAGTATTTAACAAAAATGTGAGACCTAGAAACCTTAAGGAAGGGGACTTGGTCCTAAAAGTTCTTAGAGATGAAGCCAAGATGGTCTGAGCCTTTTATTATCAAGAAGATCATGTTAGGAGGTGCTACAAGTATTACAGATTTGGATGGGGAAGAGATGCTTCGCCCAATCAACATGGATAGACTCTGAAGGTACAACATTTGAAAGAAAAATGAAAAGCCTGCTAGGTTGAAAACCCGAAAAGGGCAGCCTAGGAAAAAATTAAGGCAAAAGAACCCCGCTAGATTGAAAACCTGAAAGGGCAGTCTAGGCAAAAGATAGGGGAAAAAACCATTGGCATAGCGAAAACTCCTAAAAGGATGTTGCAAAAATTACATGGCATGTAAAAAAGAAAAGAAAAGAAAAGAAAAAAGAAAAGAAAAATAATGACAATAAGCAAAGATAATAAATGGATGGCTCTCTCATTGCTCAAATTAAAAGATGATGAACTATTTCCATAGGGGATTTGGAACATTCTAATCCTTTATTAAATTCATAAGAAAAGACATGAGAATCATAAAGTGCAGAAAAGTAAAATTTGGGGCATATCAAGGTGGTTGGTTGGTCTTTATTTTTTTTTATTGGACTTTTTGTAAGCTTTCTCAGCTATGTGAACACACTTCAAGGCAGCCTTTAAGTCATTTCTTATACTTTAAAGTTGGTTGAAGCAATTGGAGCCTCTCATATGGCCATATCTAGAAAAGGTAAGAGAGAAGGAGAGAAAGCATGAGAGAGAGAGAGAGAGAGAGAGAGAGAGAGAGAGAGAGAGAATAAAAATAATAAGAAAATGAAAAAAATAATAAGTTTAAAGATGATATAAGGAGCCTCGATGGGTTGAAAACCAAAAAGCGATCCATGCAAAAGATTAGAGGAATCCCGCTAGGTCGAGGACCTAGGAAAAAATTAGGGATTAAGAGAGACCAAAAGGAGTGAGAGCCTCTTTGAAATTATGGCCAAGCTTCTTGAGCCATGCTGAGACCTCTAAAGGAGGGAGTTTTGCCATTGGAAAGCTCTGAGAAGTGTTTTCCGAGTTTAGAATATGTTTGGTGAAGGTTTGGAGACCTTAACGGTTCCTTCTTTGAGTGTGTTTTCTCCCCAAAAGCTTCTCCTATGAGTTCTTACAACCTAAAAACTACTTAAGGCACAATTGAAGCTCAGAATTCCTAAGTATCAAAGATCAAGAATAGCAGAATTACACAAAGCTTCCACAAGTTTGTAATTTAAGTACATATCCCAAATAAAAGCATAAATGTGCAAGATCTTCTTAAATACAACCCAATGTCACAAATCAAATCCAAAGTGTAGGAATGTATGCTAAAAAGAGAAAAATGATAAAAGCAACAAAAAAGGGAAATATTCTATGCTATAATGTCTGTGTCCATCTGTCTGTCTGCAGGATCATTGAAAACACCTTTTCCTCGGCTGATAGCTCGGAGTCGACTTTGAACCTCCACCGCCATCACCACCACCACCACCACCATCATCACCGACACTCTCACCGTTGTACAGCTACCTGGAATACTCGGTCAGCTCCAGCTTGAGGTTCCCCGCAAGCCAAACGAGCTCCTCATGCTTCTGCAAGGTAGGCTAAATGGAAAGATAGTGTTAGGACAAGGGTTAAGAGATGCAAGAAAAGTAAAGGAAGAATAAAATAGAACTTAATGCCCATGTACCCTCAGGAAAGGGGTTACCTGTGACATTTGAATTACAACCAACAGGACTCTTCTGAGCAAAGTCGTCAGGACCGTAAGCATAGACTGACCAGGGCAAACAAGGAGGGTCAATAGGAGCACCAGCAGCAGGGCCAGCCTGACATAAGTGTTCCATTTTAATATCACTAATGTACAAGAATGCAAAATGATGAATGGTTGAAAGAAAATGATAGAAGCAAGAGCACATACCACAACAGTAAGGGAAGGCATGAGGCAAGTCTCACTAAACTTGTCATAGTCTAGCTCATCCATGACTCACTTAGTATAAGGGATGCCTAACCTACACAGATCATACTACGCAGTCGTCATGGAGCGAGGGGCAAGCATGAACACTAGAGGGTCCATTAAAACCTAGGGCACATCCTTACTCGCCAGCTGGCAGCACACCCTCTCTGCCAGGTAAATCACCCTCAATCTGGCATCCTTAAGAGGCTGGGTGATCCTAGAAGCAACAATAGCAGCTGCCTCCAAGTTTGGGTTCGCGACAAGATCAACACCGGCCTAGGGACTCCATACAATCTGTAATAACACATAGGTTTAGAAGGAAAATCCTAAGAAGCATGCAAGGAATAAAATGGGAAGCAATGTATTCCTAACTTACATCATCAGGAGAAAGCCTGTCGAGTTACGCCCGGATCAAGTTGATGCTTTTCAAATCCATTGCAGCTCCCTAAGCAATAAGACCGTACTTCCACCACCCAGCGCTGAAAAGATATAATAGTTTACAAGAGGTTATGGTACAGTTTGCAAGGGAACATGACAGTTTGCAAGATACAGGTATGACAGTTTGCAAGATGGCAGTTTGCAAGAAAACATGGCACAGTTTGCAAGGTATAGATAGGGCAGTTTACAAAATCACAGTTTGCAAGATGTGGATATGAACTGCAGTTAGCAAGAATATAATAGATAGTCTTAAGCTAAATGGCATGTGGATATATGTGATGATAAGGGTTAAGAATGCATGTGCTACAAGAGAAAAGGGAAGGAAACTAACCTTGAGGAGGTTCTAAGGCCCTATTAGCTAGCACAAAGTCCCCCAACTAAGAGTGTCCAAAGAGGAATAAAAGTAGGCCAAGCACACTTGCCCCCAGTTGGCGTTCCGAGCCTTCTCAAAGTCCTGGAAAAGGGCTAACTACCTTAAGGACACCGTCTGTCCTCCATTGGCAAAGAAGTATGCCCCCAATAGGTATAGCAAGAAGACCCTAGCCATCCGGGCACACTCCTCAGCCGTCCCCTGTGGACGATGCAAGAAATCCGCCTCAAGGTTGGTGTAGTGGATCGTCTCCGTGGCATACCTCTTCCCAAGCAACTCTAGACCCAGCTGAGTGCCCGACTTGTCGTCCAAACTTATCGAGATTCCATCAAACCGCAGGCCAGTCATGCAATGAAAGTCGTGGGGGGTGATGGTCATCTCCCGATCAGTAATGTGAAAAGTGTGAGTAGTGTGCCACCACCTCTTAGCTAATGTCTGCGGCAAGATAGCACTAGTAGACCTCTCAGGCAGCAAGCAAATGACGAGCTCAAAGCCCGCAGTATGAATGTGACCCCGAGTTTTCTCGGTAAGGATGCTGTACCATACCAATGCTTGGCTAGTACTCCCTCTACCAGAATATAGAGGTAAAACCTGCAAAAAGAGAATGAGATTAAATTCATGATTAGGTGAAAAGAATAGTGGAAAAATGCTATTGGATTCACAATAGAATGAGATATGACATGGGACATATAGTTGGATGCAAAAATGCTGAGAAATGATGTTAAAATTGCAAACAGAGTTATGCTTAATTTGGATTCTTTATAACTTGTGTTCTTGTTGTGCTTAATTTGATGTACAAGTTATGCATGCTTGATTTTTATTTGTTGTGTCTCACCATGTTTTGAATGTAGAGTTGAATTAATATATTAGAAGCATGCTAGGTTTGGTTTGATTGTTGTTTGGTTGTGCTTTAAAACTGTGTTTTTGGGCTTGCATGCGTGCGCATGCTTTATGCATGCGTATGCATACTTCATGTATGTGCATGCATACTCGTGCCCGGAAACCCAGATTTAGGGTTCTTGCTATTTTGTCTATTTTAATCACATGTTTAACATAAGCATTATTAGGATAACGTGTTTCACATGCTTGGATTAATAGATTGATGATTAGGGTTTATGCTTTGATGAACCACATGATGATTCATGAGAAATTGAACATGCATTGATGCAAAAGTGCTGAGGTGCTATGGTGCAATGAGGTAAGTGAGGTAAGTCATGCATAATTACATGAACATGCATTTGATTTGGATGATAAGCATGATATGGTTGATGAATGTGATGAATATGCTTGGTTGATGTCATGATGCTATGCTTGGATGTTTGGGATATGCTTGATGTTGATGCCTTGTTGATGCTACTATTTTGTGATGTGCTTGCTGTCCTTGTGTATAAATTTTGCTAGATGAATGGTAGGGTTTTATGCTAAGGATGAGTGTGGGACATTTGCCATGTTTGGATGTTAGATGCATGTTTTTTTGTGTGAGTTTAGAAGAGGACCCTTTGATGGGATTAGAATTTGGAACACGCTAAGTGGAAGCCAACCTACAAGTCGGGTGGGGTTGGGTGCCTAACACCTTCCCATCCCAAACACGTGCTTTGGTAAAGATCAGTCCTTCCATTTATGGTTCTTAGACCTAATCTAGGTGGTGACTCCATTTACACCCTCTGCCATGGTCCACCCTAGGCCAAGGCATACTTTCCACAGATTTGGGGAAACCTAAAGCCTGTCGCGGGCACTTGTGCTCACAGTATTCATATATGTTCAACATCAAGTTCATCATTTTCACCAAGCAAATCTTATTCCTCATCAAATTCTTGTTAATGTGATTATGATGTACCTTCACTTACCTTACTACATCACATCACCATAGAACTTATGCATCAATGCATGATCATATTTGAATGCATGTTCATGTGTTCATCTAAGCATAAACCCTAATCACACAATTAAACTAATAAAACTATAAAAACATATTATCAAAGTGATTTTGGACACAAACAAACATAAACTAACCTAAATAGAGGCTAACACATGCATTTATACCATTGTAATTGATTCTGTTCTGTTTTGGCCAGAATGGTCAGAAAATTTCATACCAGTCACTTGGCCAATACGAATCACCCTCTTGTTCCGCCTGGGCCTGAATTCCAGTTCATTACGGTTCGTTTTGTCCATTCCGGCCTATTTCGGTGAATTTCGGCTAGTACATTAATTTCGGTTGGTCTATACTTAAACTTACATTTTACCTTTTTCAATTTGAATGAATAACAAGCTCTTCAGAAGAATCAGTATCGCATGTCACCACCGATCACCGTCGCCTAAAGAACAAACCTTGTCTATCACAATGATGTAGAGACCACCCGTTCTTTATTTCGTTTCTGCCCTTTCTTTCGTTCTTAATTTTTTTCTTTTAGCTTGCTGCTTTAAGTTTTATGATTTGTTTTTGTCTTTTATGTTTCCATTTTAGTTTGGTGTGCCTAGACACATGACAAGCATGGGAAAGGGCAAAGAAAGTTCGAAATTTTTTTACTGTAATTGAGTCTTGGGCCCCTCCACAGTGATATATGTAATGAAACAAGATGCATCAAATCTTTCTTTTTCTATTCTTTTACTTTTACTTTTCTTCATTATTTTTATTTGAGAATTTTTTTATCATTAATTAAGTGCGTATCATTGATTTAATATTCTTTTTTATTTTATTTTATAATCTATTGATTTAATATTCTAAAAAGTGATTTGCTGCTGCTACCAGGTTCCAAAACGATATTCAAAACATTGATTTATAATAATAAATCAACAAGAAAAACAAGAAAAAACAAATTTGGGTTTTCTAAGTTAACCATGCGTGTGCATAGAGAAGCATGCGTACGTATGGTTATGAAGATGCGCACACATGCACAAGCATACACATGCATCCCTACCCCAGAAACCCAGCAGGCAACACTCAAACAAATTATATCCTATCTAACCTATCATGCTTTTAAACAATAAAACAATAATCCTATACCGAGAAATCAAGAAAAGGTGAAGAAAAATACCTCACACAAAGAGCTCTTAGAGCTTGATTTTGACTGTTCCCCTATGTCAATTTACAAAACAGAAACACCCAAGAGGGAGCAAGTTTAACTAGAGGGCTTAGACTAGAATAGGTCCTAGCCAAGAAACTTTAACTTAGGATGCTTTTTGAAGTAAAATAGGTTCTCTTTGATTCACTTTTTTTAGTAGATTTGGTGTGTTTTAAGAAATTGGCCATGGGGTCTTTTTATAGTGTTCAGAAAGAAGGGGTAGGTCTCTTCCCAGGTGATGTGATATTAGCTCTACCGCATTTTCCATAAAAAAATTTCCTTACATGTAATTTTTGAAACCCTAGTACGTACGCATGCTCAAACATGCATACGTGTGGCTTAAGCATGCATATGCAGGCTTAGGGTTCATGCAAGATTTTTCTCTTCCAAAAACATCTTTCAAGTTAATGATTTTCTTTAGCTTGGCCCCAGTAATATCATCATTGGGGATTGGGGACTCAAATCGTAAAGGGTACAAAATTAGGTGTCTACATTACCCTCAAAAGAATAATTTATATATTTGTTGAAATTTTGTACGTTTTTAGACCCCTTAAAACTCCAGTTGTTTAACCTAGTTATTTACCCAAGTGATTACGTAGGTAAATTATTCAATCTAGGTTAACACAAGTAAATCATATCATGTAAACAATGCGGAAAATAAAGAACACAACGATATGATAACCAAGGAAAACCAAACCAGTAAAAAACCTGGGGAGGATTTAACCTAGCTATCCTCAAGGTAAAACAGATCTACTATGAAAGAATTGAAGTTTTACAATAGCGACTTAGACTACTAACATCCTATTGCTACCTCAAGTAGAAAACTTACTACCACGACCATATGACAGCTCTGAGTCCACAGACTACTTCTTTTTTGATCCACAGCAACCACAAGTACTCCCACTTGTGTTCTCTTTAAGCTCTTTGAAACAGCAACTGAAGTGATCACCAAGCTCTCGACATCAATCTTGATCTTGATAACCCTAAGTATGTATGAAGGCAAACACTTCTAAATCTCACCAGAGATTCACACACACAACATATCAACAACCTTTAAAATGTGCTAGGGTTTTTCTTTTTATACTTGGAGTAAAACATAAAACCCTACACGTTAAACCAGGTTTGGGTTGAGTTGGAAAATTTTGTAGAAAAACAATTTGTACGAGCTTCGATCGATCGAGTCTAATTTTCAATCGATTGAGCCTTGCAGATTTACACAATAAATCCTGCAGTACACTCGATTCCAACTTTACAAATAAACACACTTTGAGCAGCCTAAATCTAGACTCTAAGTTTTGATCATGGTTTGCCAACATTACACATTGAAGGTCTAATACATTTAGATCCTAAAGTCTTAGAACCTAATAAACTCCCTCTTTGGCAATCCATGACAAAACACATAACAAAATTGAAATGCTCAAAGTTACAAAACAGCCCAATAAATATTAAACAAACCCAAAAACAATTCAACCTAACTACTATCCATCAGTTGCCAGTGTAGACAGCAGCACAACTGAATAAACCTGTATATCATGTGTGGAAAATACAAGTAAAACAAAATAAATTCTTGATTTCACAAAATAGAAAAATAAAAGACATATATCATGAATAACGTCATAATATAAATCAATAATCAATGTAGCACATGTGAAACAAGAAACAATAAAATAACCAAAAACATAAAATAGAGTGTATCCCCCCTAACATATACAACCCATAAGAAAATAAATACATCACAAGCCAAAAACATATACAAAAAGCTCCTAGATACAATCTAAAGCTCCAAAAACATCAGTATGTACTCCCCCTTTTTGTGACGAATTGCCAAAGGGCAATCAAGACTCATCATCAAAAGGAGGTGGTGGAGAACGTCTAGCACTCGCCAAATCAGCATGCAAAGCCTGAAGCTCTGTGAGCACATCCACCAAAATCTGTCCCTGAGCCACCTGAACGGTCATGACAGTCTCCAGCATACTCCGCAAAGAAGCATCGCTCGAAGAAGAAGTAGGTGGAGGATCAACAGCGGCTGTGGGATCGACATACTCCTCAGCAGTGGGGTCGCCAGAAGTAGGAGGCTGAGATGCAGCACTTGTAGAAGACTCGACTTAAGGGCGTTTAAAGCTAGCTTTCAACTGAGCAGCTCTTTGCCTAAGGAAGGTGGCACCTATGAGAGCAATAATATGGACAGGCTCGGATGCAGGAAAATCCTCTAAACCTAGATGTAACAAAATCCTATGAATAAAAACAGGGAAGAAAAGACCATGTGATTTAGAACTACTCCTATGAACCTCAACCAAAGAACGAATGAAAAGGGTAGGAAAACTCATAGGAGCATTAGTCACAAGGGCATACAAAAATGCACATCTCTCAATAGGAATGGTGTGTAAGTGAGAGATAGGCCAAAGAGAATGACAAGCAATCCGGAAAAACAGATAATTGAGCTTAGTAAGCTCATGAGTAGTGATATGAGGATTGGAACCCCATCTCGGTAATGTGAGACATGATCTCATCAAGGGGAGGGTCCTCATTATAAGGATAAACAGGCTGTTGTACCAAAGGTACACCAAGAGCAGAGGCCACTACCTGAGGAGTAATGACATACTCTTCTCCCTTTATCCAACTCGTCATAAACTGAATGTTAGATGAAGTGGAGTGGACAGAGAGGTTCGAGTAGAACTCTCTAATCAAAATAGCCGAAGGGGGATGAGAAATGTCCAAAAGAGGTAACCAATCCCGACTCTCAAAGTTCCTACGTATCTCAGGATCTAACTCATCAAGGATCACTTTACGCTCAGCCCACACTGATCTAAAGATATAAAGTTTCTCAAAATTCTCTTGGTGTTTCTCGGTTCTAAACCTATCACTCTTAAAGGCAGAAGAAGAGGAAGAGGAGGTTTTCCTGTTGGCTCTAGTTTTCTTAACCATGATGCTAAAAGGTTAAAAGAAAAACAAAAACAGAGACCAAAGAAAGAAAACAAAGAAAACCAAGGGTAGACTGCATCAGACAGGGTTAGAGATAAAACAACAATAGAAAATATCATTCTATATGATGCATGGACTAAATGAACAAATGATGCATGCTCTAATTCATTGAAAACAGTTCAATTATACTTTAGAAACCAACAATTGACTTGAACATAGAGTTTTAATACAAAAACCCAAAATTGGAAAATACCCAATTTCAAAAATCTAACCAAATTGATCAATTAATCATTATACTAGTTAGTAAACATAATATAATGAGTTAATCAATCAATTACACAAGTCAATTTTATTAATTTTAGTCCAATTGAACAAAATCCCCAATTTCTTAAAGTTTCAAGCCCTAGAATTTCAACTTTGTCCCAAAACACAATTTTAATGAAATTAAAGCATGAGAATCAAGTTAACAACATCTAGAGACAAAAACACATGAATCAAATGTTAAAGAAAACAACCCAAAAATAAAAAATCTCATGTTCGAAATTTAAGAGAAAAAATGCATGTAAATGCATGAAAAATATGATTTTAATGAAAAAGAAAGGGAAATAGAGACTTACTCAAGCTAGAAGACAAAAACCCTTTAAAGATTTGAGGCAGAAAGCGACAAAAAAGACTTAGTTTGGATCGGTTGAGCAAAGAGAGGGAAAGAGTTTTTGAAAAGATTTGAAAAGTGTGGAGAACACATGAGAGAAAAATCTTTTTAAAAACTCACAGACCAATTTTCGATCGGTCAAAAATTAGGTTTGATCGATCGAAGCACCAATCGAACCAGGCAGATTGTAACCAAAATTTTTATCGCATTTTCGATCAGTCGAGCAATAGGTTCGATTAATCGAAAATCTGGAAAAAAAAAACATATTTTTGAAAAACAGAGCATTTTAATGCAGAAACTCCTCAAAGCACATTGTTTTATGAATAAAATGCATGAGTATGAGATGAAATTTTTTTCAAAAAAACTTATATTCAACCCAGATCTTCCAAAAACAAGATTTTCAATCAATTTGTCCTCAAAACTCAATCATTAAACATATTTTGCATCAAAATCAAGGAACATTTAATCTTGGATGGCCACAACAAGATCACACACAATTTCATGAACTAAGTTTAGCAAAGAATAACTTGTGTAGTGTGTGCAACTAGCAATAGCTTGAGATACAAGTAAGGTGATAAGTAGATAGTAATCAATCACAATTTCTACAAAATTCATCACTACATAAGTTTGAAAGTGACTATCACCTAAAGAGTTACATCATATAACTCTCACATCTCCTAGAAAACAAGCTTGCAATCATGTAAGTTTCTTGTTTTGCCTCATAATGTACACACCAATTTTATTTAATTTTAAATTTATTATAGCCCAATAATGTACACACCAATTTTATTATTTAAACCGAGGCTACACCTTATGTTCTTCTTGTGCATGTACTTTCTCGAGCACAAAATCTTATGATATGCACTAAGGTGTTCATGATTAGCTAGTAAACAATGGTGAGATGGTTGTTTATGCTTTTATCTTAGGATTTTTTAGTCCTTACAATCAAAAGCATGTGACTTCAAGATCAAGATCATGTGATCAAAAACTATAAATAACTCCCACACAACATGCATTACAAAGCCAAAACTAGCAGGGTGCAGTAAAACAAGCTCATCTAAGCTAAATAAGGTACATAAACATGTTATGTAAAGATAATATGGCCAACCTTGATTTCAAATGCAAGAAAAATAATGCAAAATACATTTTTCCTCCCTTTTCCTCTTTTTTTTTTTTGTTTTTTTTTTATTTTTTTTTTAATTTTGAAAAGAATTAACAAAAACAACCTAGCATGAAATGCATGAATGTTATGCAATGCAAATCCTAAAAACAAAGAAAACAAAAACAACAAAGAAGAATGGTCACAAAAAATAGAGACATGATGCACAAGGACCATGAGAGCCAAAGATGACTACGAACACAAAATCACGCCAATTACTTGACGAAGGGTCTCAAACTTACTTCTATCAAGATGTTTGGTGAAGATGTCAGCATTCTGACGTTCAGTAGGGATATATTCAAGTGTCACAATTTTTCTTTCAACCAGATCCCTAATAAAGTGATATCTTATCTCTATGTGCCTAGTCCTAGAATGTTGAACAAGATTCTTAGAGATGTCGATAGCACTTGAATTATCACAATAGACAACCATGGTGTCTTGTGATATCCCATAATCACCTAAAAGCTTTTTCATCCAAAGAAGTTGTGAACAACAACTTCCAGCAGCAATATATTATGCTTCTGCAGTAGACAGAGAGACATAATTTTGCTTTTTACTCATCCAAGCAACAAGATTGGCTCTTACATAAAAACACCCACCAGTAGTGCTTTTTCTATCATTGGCATTGCCGGCCCAATTTGCATCTGAGTATCCAGCAAGAGACATATTCGACTCTTTGCTATATAACAATCCATAATCACAAGTTCTACTAACATATTTTATGATTATTTTAACAGCATTCAAATGTGAAACCTTAGGATTATATTGAAACCTAGAACATACACCAACACTGAAAGCAATATCAGGTCGACTTGTAGTTAAATACAAAAGACAACCAATCATGCTTCTATATAAAGTAACATCAACAGACTCACCCGATGGATCATTGGTTAACTTTGCATTAGCAGCCATTGGTGTTCTAGCATGTGCAACCTTGTCAAGTCCAAATCTCTTGATTAGATTTCTAGCATACTTTGCTTGGTTGATGTAAATTCCAGAATACGTTTGCTTCACCTGCAATCCTAAGAAATAAGTCAGTTCACTAACCATACTCTTTTCAAACATCTTCTTCATTTCATCTGCAAAAGATTGAGCAAGAGAATCATTAGTAGCACCAAAAACATTATCATCAACATAAATTTGAGCTACTACAAAATAATTCTTATCCTTTCGTATGAAGAGAGTAGTATCTAAAAATCCTTTTTTGAATCCATGCTCAATGACATATGCGGTTAACCTATCATACCATGCCCTGGGAGCTTGTTTCAAACCATAGAGGACTCTCTTTAACTTGTAGACATCATCCGGTCTGTGAGGATCAACAAAACCCTTTGGTTGTTCAACATACACCTCTTCTTGCAACATCTCATTCAAGAAGGCACTCTTGACATCCATTTGATACAGCTTGAAATTCAAATGACTTGCTATGGCCAAAAGTATCCTAATGGATTCCAGTCTTGCTACCGATGCAAAAGTCTCATCAAAATCAATCCCTTCCACTTATGTGTATCCTTGAACAACAAGTCTTGATTTGTTTCGAATAATAGTACGATGTTCATCTGACTTGTTCTTGAAAATCCACTTAGTTCCAATCACATTTACTCCCTCTGGTCTAGGAACTAATTCCCATACGTTATTCCAAACAAATTGATGAAGTTCTTCATGCATAGAATTAACCCAATCAGCATCTTGAAGTGCTTCATCCACCTTTTTTGGTTCAAATTGGGATAGATATGATGAGTGAGTAATTACATTTAAGGCTTTGGATCTCAATCTCATGTTATCATTCAAACTACCCAATATGTTTATGGCAGGGTGATTTAACTTTACTTTAGAAGATGGACCTTTGACCAGAGATGTGGAGGTACCTTTTTGTTCTGATGAAGGACTAGGCTCACTTTCTCCTTGTTAAGTTTCATGAATCGGTGTGGATGGTTCTGAACTTGATGGTACTGAAACAGCATCATTCAACAACAATAGCTCTTCATCACTATGCTTCCCAACATAATCATCAGGAATAGGATCATCAACCTCCACAATCTTTTCTTGAACCGGAGGAGTGTTTTTTGAATGAGTTTTTGAACACAGTTCATCATTGATCACCACATTTAAAGACTCTATAATTGTTTTAGTTTTCAAATTGTATACTCTATAAGCTCTACTAGTGGAAGAGTATCCTAAAAAGTATCCCTTGTCACTCTTTGCATCAAACTTTTCTAGGTTCTCCCTATCACGTAGAATATAACAGTCACTGCCAAATATCTGGAAGTATTTGACAATAGGCTTCTTTCCTCTCCAAAGTTCATAAGGAGTTTTCTTGGAATCAGGTTTAAAATACACCCGGTTGAGTGTATGACAAGTAGTGTTGACCGATTCTCCCTAGAAGGACTTAGGCATCTTTTTGTTATATAGCATGACACGAGCCATCTTTTGCCCTATTCTTCCGTTCCATTATTCCATTCTGTTGTGGTGTCTTGGGTGAAGACAACTCTTGATGTGTGCCTTGATCATTGCAGAAGATAGCCAGCTTTGTGTTTTCAAATTCCCTTCCATGATCACTTCTTGATAGGCCAAGAATGTATTGACCCCTTGTGATTGATTAACCAATTAATTAGCCAAGTGAATTAATTAAGTTAATTAACATGCAATAGCGTGGTAGCACAAGCAAATCACCAATTAAACTAATTATGCAGCAGAAAATAAATTGAAACAGTGGTTTGTTTACGGATGGGGAAAACCTACACAGAAAAAACCCCACCGGGTGATTTTAAGGTCACCACTCCCAAGAATCCACTATTATCACAACAAGCGGTTACAAGTAAAGGAATCCTAGTACCTTATACCAACCTACAGTTGAACCCTTACCCCAATACCCAATTGGACTTGTTCTGTAGTGACAGTCTCTCCTTGTAATGCACGACTCCTAGTACGTGACTAACCAATTGTGCGGATCCCAATACGCGACTTCAATCACGAACTAGAGAAGGTTGTTGGCTGCAAAGTTCTTCAGTTCATCCAGACGATGAAGATCAAGAAGATGCTTGGTCATAAAACCCAATGGTGTACAAACACAGCAACTTCTTCACAAGAAAGATGAACTAGGGTAAATTCTGTCTCCGGTCACAATTTGCTTAAACAAACTTTGCTCGACACTTGTGCAACTTGTTCCACCTTTGACGACCCTTAAAATAATCCTTTTATATGTCTAGGGTTATGAGAAAAGAAAGCCCAAACATACAATCACAGATTAGAATAAAAAAAGAACTGAAATTCTGTTTTTCATAAACCTTAACAGATGCCTATCTGTCGGGCTGCTGTCGAGCCACGGGGCTGGAACAGCTCTTCAAGCTCGATAGATGGCTAGCTGTCGAGCTTTAATGACATGCACTTTTCAGACTTGAATCTTGGACAGACTTGAATCTTGGATAGACTTGCATGGCTTCAACACTTGATCTTGAAACAAAATTTCTTGAAGTATTAAACACATCCTAGATCTACCCAAATACAAGTAAAGTGCATTTTGTCAAAGGATTAGCCAATTACATATAGTGACATATGTTCCTAACAAGTGAATCACATATGTCCTAACACTTCTAATTCTGGCTATCACAATACCTTTCTCAACTTGCAATTTTTTGCACAAGTGTATCATCTTTTTAGGAGCCTCAGCTTTATCTCTGAAAAGCACAACCCAAGTATATCTAGTGAAATCATCCACAACAACTAGAATATACTTCTTTTCACCTAAACTCTGAACTCTGGTAGGACCCATGAGATCAATGTGCAAGAACTCTAGAGGTCTTGAAGTTTGAACTTCAATCACCAACGGATGTTTGGACTTCACTTGTTTACCCATCTGACATGGTCCACATATGTACTTTTCTATCTTTTCAAACTTGGGCAAACCAATAACTGCATCACATTTGGAAATCTTCTCTAATTGCTGATGACTTGCATGTCCCAACCGTTGATGACATAAGTCTACTTGATTGATCTTTGCACTAAAACACTTGCTGCTCATACTTGGTGTTATACCATAATAATTGTCAGCTGTCCTAACACCAATACACATGCAGTCACCTCCTCCATCAAGTATCTCACATTCATACTTGGTGAAGAGAACATTTAATCCATTGTCACAAATCTGACTAATGCTGAGTAAATTAGCCTTCAGCCCATCAACATACCAGACATCTTCAAAAACCGGCAACCCTGGAATGTCCACATTCCAGGGCCTCTGATCACAGATTTGCTTCCATCTCCAAACGTGACTATCCCAATCTTTCCTTCAAAGAGCATCTTGAATAAAGCTTTATTTCCTGTTATATGCTTGGAACAACCACTATCCAAATACCTTTAAGGCGGTTAAAGTAGTATAACACAAATAATTATCATCACGTGTAATTATACCAAGATAGTCAAGGAAAGACTTAACAAAAGCAACAAGAGACACAAACCAAAAGTAGACAAGTTGGAACTTTAGCAATAAGAACTTCAAGTATCCATAACAATAGGGGTCAATGATCAACTCTTAGATCAAAAGATCTAAATGCTAGAGCTAACCCACTCTGATACCACTTGTACGTTTTTAGACTCTTTAAAACACAAGTTGTTTATCCTAGTTATTTAGCTAAGTGATTACTTAGGTAAATTATTCAAATCTAGGTTAACACAAGTAAATCATATCATGTAAATAGTGCGAAAAATAAAGAACACAATGATATGATAATCCAGGAAAACCAAACTTGTAAAAAACGTAGGGATAATTTAACCTAGCTATCCTCAAGGTAAAACAGATCCACTATGAAAGAATTGAAGTTTTACAATAGCGACTTAGACCACTAACATCCTATTGCTACCTCTAGTAGAAAACTTACTACCACGACCATGTAACAGCTCCTGTCCATGAACTATTTCTTTCTTTGATCCACAACAACCACAAGTACTCCCACTTGTGTTTTTCTTTAAGCTTATAAAATAGCAACTGAAGCGATCACCAAGCTCTCGACATCAATCTTGATCTTGATAACCCTAAGTATGTATGAAGGCAAACACTTCTAGATCTCACAAGGGATTCACACACATAGCATATCAACAACCTCTAAAACGTGGCTAGGGTTTTTCTTTTTATACTTGGAGTAAAACATAAAACCCTACACGTCAAACTGGGCTTAGGCTGAGTTGGAAAATTCTGCGGAAAAACAATTTGCAAGAGTTTCGATCGATCGAGTTTAATTTTCGATCGATCGAGCCTTGCAGTTTTACACAATAAATCCTGCAGTACACTCGATTCCAACTTTACAAAATAAACACACTTTGAGCAGCCTAAATCTAGACTCTAAGTTTTGATCATGGTTTGCCAACATTGCACATTGAAGTTCTAATATATTTAGATCCTAAAGTCTTAGAACCTAACAAATTTGATGTTGTAGATTGACATGTTTCATAGGAGAGATGATTGCAGGTGAAGATAGGTATAGTAGCAGTGGAGCTGCTAGTAGTGTGACTCAAACATAGGTGGCCATGGAGAACGATAATGAAGATGTTGATGAAGATGTTGAGTTGAGAAAGGCTATTAGGTAATGTTGCCCTGAGTACAATTTTTAGTTTTTTAAGAGGAACAAGTTCACTATAAATTTGTTTCCCTACAAACCCAAAGACCCTAAATGTGTCTCTCTAAACAACCCTAAAGATGTTGAATTGAGAAAGGTTATTAGGTAATGTTGCGTTAAGGTTTTTAGGTTTTTAAGAGGAACATGTTCACTATAAAGTTGTTTCTATACAAATCCAAAGATCCTAAATGTGTTTCATTTAAAAAAAAAAAAAAAAAAAAACCTTGAAGATGTTGAGTTGAGAAAGGTTATTGGGTGATATTGTGTTGAGTAGCGTTTTCAAGTGCTAGGTTTTCAGGAGGAACATGTTCACTATAATAGTGTTTCTCTACAAACCCAAAGACCCTAAACGTATATCTCTAAAAAAACCCAATGTTAAAAATAATAATAATAAATAAATAAGACAATGATGTGGAAAATTGTGAAGTTTTTTAAGTGGCAAAATACTATAAGGTCAACAAAAGATCAACACGCTTTAGTTATATATATATATATATATGTATTGAAGCAAACTTATCATTTTCCTAAACTAAATTTATACAAAATTGTCTAATTTGCTAAAAATAAGAACCAAAAAAAAAAAAAAAAAAATCCTAAAAGGAATTTAGAACCTCCCATTAATTTATGTTGGTGAGATCCTTTATAGAATAAAATTAATCCATTATTTTTTATTATTTATATGTTAAAATTCATAGAATTTTTAATGTAATCTTAAAAAAAAAAAATATAATGTTGGAATACTTTCAAACAATGTCACCTTTAGTTTGATGTTGTTAGGGTCATATTTTTCATGTGTTGGCATATCTTTTGACAAAACACACTTTACTTATAATTGGGTAGTTCTAAATGGTTTCTAGAATAACATGTAGTATGTTTAACAAATAAGACAAGTGGTATTATTGAAGACATGAAGACTGCACCCACAAACAAGTGAAGAAAAGCTGAAAAAGAAAACCTTGACACTAGTCTTGACACTAGCATCTAGTCTTGGTCTATCAAGCTTCGTAGATCCAGAAATCTCAGATTTGTTTTTCGGCATATAATGACTTGGATTACTAGGGTTTCATTCACTAGACATCTAGGGGATATAAAAGCTTTACTTAAAAGTCATCACATGATACTGAGACTCAATTAGAGAATTCATACACTATTGGTGAAGCTATTGCATTCTTATGCGCATTAGAGTTTTGTAACTAAGTGCTTCTAGATCTTCAAAGTGTATTGAAGTGAAGAACTTTGCATTCAACAACAAGCATCAATTGCTGGGAGTTAGTCACATACTAAGACTCATGTAAAGGAAGAAGTCTCTAAAAGATCAAGTCCAATTAGGGATTGGTGTAAAGGTTCAACAATAAGTTGGTATTTTGGGATAGTCCAAGGTAGTGGTAAGATTCCTTATACTAGTAACCACTTGATTCTTGATTAGTGATTCTTGGGAGTGGTGACTTGAAAATCACTCGATAGGGTTTTTGCATTGTAAAAGGTTTTCCCTATTAGTCAATAAATCACCATGTCAAATTTATTTTCCGTTGCACTTTAGTTTATTTGGTGATTTGTTCGTGCCTCCACGGTTTGCATGTAATTTGTCCCAATTAATCAACAAGGGTAATTGAATTAATTAACTGGGATCAATCTATAACCCAATAAGGGTCAACTCGGTTTTCATTTCACTCAAATACTTCAATATCTCTTTGATAGCTCTCGATCCCACACTCTTTTTCTCAAAAAAATTCTTCCTCCAATCCTATTTTTTGCCTATATCAAGCTTCAATTCATTGGTAAGTGGTCTAAAACTCATCTCTTTCTTGATTCTCATGCATTCATGCATTTTAGGCCTAGGTTTTTGAATTGTTTTGGGGATTTATGGGTTTTTGCAATTTTCTTCAAATTTTGGGTATGGGTTGTGTGATATGCTATCATATTGCCATGCATTGCATTCTAAGTTCTTTTAAACTTGTTTTCATGCATTTGCTAGGTTGTGTGTTTGATTAAACTTATGAATGCTGCAATTTGGATTGGGTTTTACCCATGATGTTTTTAAATTCGCACGTCTCATATTCATGCATTCCCATGCATTGTTCTTCTCTATCTCTATTCTCATCTTTGTGTGTGTTTCTCTCCCTTCCTTATTTTTCTTACTATGGCACCCAGGGTTAGAAATTTTGTTTCATCTAAGAATCCTATATCTAGACATGCTTTTACTTCTTCTTCTATTCATGCTCATATTCGGTTATGTGATTCAAACTCCTAAA
Organism: Quercus aquifolioides; assembly: GCA_019022515.1. Classification (NCBI taxonomy): domain Eukaryota; kingdom Viridiplantae; phylum Streptophyta; class Magnoliopsida; order Fagales; family Fagaceae; genus Quercus; species Quercus aquifolioides. The sequence continues at coordinate 21,403,721 of CM032325.1, read as the reverse complement.
AGGATTTTAATGAGAGCCTTTTTAGCCGAGCAATTCATGCTGAATGCCTGGTCATCCTATTTGATTTTTCAGACACTATGCTACCCAAATTGTTTAGATCACGTGGATGGCAATCCCTATTTGAACAACTAGTTAGCTATCCTAACATGTTTATAGAGGAGTTCTACACTAACGTATATGCTATTGATACCTTTGTACCTCAGTTTACTACACAGTTCCGTGGTACACGTATCATTGTTACTCCAAAGCTTATCTTCGAAGTACTCCGAGTTCCAAGTGTAGAAGACCTTGATTTCCCTAGCTCTCCTATTCTTAGAGCTCTCTCTAGAGATGCTCTAGCTTCTTGTTTTTGTAGGCGACCTACTTCTTGGGGACCTATTATGAGTTTTCCTAGGCAGGACTTTGTTAAAGATCCACGAACCTTTAACATGGTGATGACCTTTATTCTCACTCCTTGGTTTCACAATAACACCATCACTGACCATCGTACTCGCTTCCTTTATTCTCTCCTTGGGTAGATAACGCCTTAAAATGTATAATTGTTATATATTTATGTGGGCGTTATCTCCTTATTACTATGCTTAATTTGTATAATTAAGCCATGATTTGCATTAGTTCCTATTATTTATCTTTACATAATTTCTTGAATAAGATGTCATTCATTGTGTGTAATTTTCTAATTTTAGGAAATCATGTGAAAAAATGAGTTTACAAGAGTTTTTGAGAGAATAGAGGCCAAAATAGAATTAAAGAAGAGCTAAAGGACCATGCTTAAATGTCTAAGGAGGTGTAGCTGGATTGCTTGGGTAGTTTACCATGTTTTGAAGCTTCAAATAAAGAAAGAAATCAAAGAGGTAGAATCTAAAAAGGAAAAATCAGATTTGAGCACTTATCAGTATTTTGGGCGTATCTCTCTCCTCAAAATTCCAGTTGACTCAAGGCTAAATGGGCTGGAACTGTGACTTAAATATCTACAACTTTCAATTTTGAGTTTAAGTTTGTTAGGACATATGTGAATCATGTTAGAAGCATATGTCAGTATTTTATGTAATTGGCTAATCCTTTGACAAAACGCACTTTACTTGTAATTAGGTAGATCTAGGATGTGTTTAATACTTCATGGAACAAGGTTTCAAGATTAAGTGTTAAAGCCATGCAAGTATGTCCAAGAAACAAGTGAAGAAGTGCTGGTTTTTAAAGCTCGACAGCTAGTATCTATCGAGGTCTAAAAAGCTGTTGAAACTCGAAGCTTGACAGTTAGCTCGATAGATAGGGTATCTGTCGAGATTTATGAAAAACAGATTTTTAGTTATGTTTTGCATCCAATCCGTGAGTATGTGTTTAGGCTTTCTTTTCTCACAACCCTAAACATATATAAGGATTATTTTAAGGGCTGTCAAAGGTTGCGCAGTTGCGAGAGTGTAGAGCAAAGTCCTGTTCAAGCAAATTGTGACTGGAGATAGAATTTGCCCTAGTTCATCTTTCTTGTGAAGAAGCTACTGTGTTTGTACACCTTAAGGTTTTGTGACCAAGGAGCTTCATGATCTTCATCGTGTGATAAATTGAAGAACTTTGCAGCCAACATCTTTCTCAAGTTGGTGATTAAGTCGTGTATTGGGATCTGCGCATCTATTGGTTAGTCACGTACTAGGAGCCGTGCATTGAAAAGGAGAGATTGTCACTGCAGAACAAGTCCAATTGGGTATTGGGGTAAGGGTTCAACTGTAGGTTGGCATAAGGTACTAGGATTCCTTTACTTGTAATCTCTTGTTTTGATAATAGTGGATTATCGAGAGTGGCGACCTTAAAATCACCCGGTGGGGTTTTTACCGTGTAGGTTTTCCTCATTCGTAAACAAATCACCGTGTCAATTTATTTTCCACTGCATTTAGTTATTTGGTGATTTGTTTATGCTGCCACGCATATTGCATGCAAATTGAATTAACTAATTAACTTGGCTAAATCAATTGGTTAATTTATCACAAAGGGCCAATACATTCTTGGCCTATCAAGTGGTATCAAAGCAGGCACACTCTAATTAGGTTTTAATTTTTACTGTGTGATCCATTGACCCATGTTTGCCATGGATAGAAGACAGTCTCTTATTATACCTCATTTATTTGATGGCATTAACTATGCATACTGGAAAGTACACATGAGAGCTTTCTTGCAGTCTTTGGATGAAAAAGTGTGGCAAGCTGTAGAGATAGGCTGGACCAAGCCTACAGAAGCGCCGACTGATTGAGATGATGCTAAGATCAAGGCGGCAAACTTCAACAGCAGGGCATTGAATGCTCTATTCAATGCAGTCACGAATGAGGAATTCAAGAAGATATCTTATACTGAAACTGCTAAGGAAGCATAGACCATTCTCTAGATAATCTATGAAGGAACCAAGGCTATTAATGATTCAAAGCTTCAGAGGCTCACTATAAGCTTTGAAGATATCAAAATGGAGGAAGATGAGTTGTTTGATGAGTTCTATGCCAAGCTGAAGGACATAGTAAACTTAGCATTTAATCTTGGGGAAACCATTCCTGAACCCAAGATTGTAAGAAGGTGCTCAGATCTCTACCCGAGAGATTTCATGCCAAGATCACTGCGATTGAGGAATCAAAGGATATTGACAAAATTCCTTTGATAGAGTTGGTTGGCAATCTACAGACCTATGAGTTGGGTTTGACAAGGATCGAGAAATCAAGCAAGAGCAAGAGTATGGCATTGAAGACCAAGAGCAGTGACACTGATGAGTCTTCAAATGATGAAGATTCTAAAATAAAGTCCTACATCACAGGGCAATTCAAGAAGTTCATGAAGAATGCCAATGGGAAGGGCTTCGACAAGGACCGTAGACAATCTAGTTCTTCTCAGTTCAAAAGTCAAGATAAAGGGAAGAAGAATGCTAAGGATGGCGGTCAGTACACTATTCCTTCAGGACCTAAGTGTTTTGGGTGTCAAGGCTTCAGTCACATGAAACAAGAGTGCCCTACTTATCTCAAGACCATCGGAAAAAGCAAGGCACTTGCCGCTACATTGAGTGACACTAAGCCTGAGGATGATTCCGATAATAAGGATGATGGAATCTTAAATGCCTTCACTGCTTCTATAAATCCTACTGAAGGGATTGTTGAAGTGGAGCTTGAACAAGAAGAAATCTCCACAAAGTTTGATGAAGCAAATCAGACCATTGGAGCACTGAGCTTTGAGAATAATTTCTTGGCTGAGAAGACCAAGAAGCTTAAGGCAGAGCTGTTCCAAGTTAGAGCCCAGTTGGAAAGAACTTCAAGTGCTAAGCTTGATGAGATGCTCAGTCTTCATAAATCTGCTTCTGATCAAACCAGTTTAGGGTATGATTTCTTTTCTCCTAGTATTGCTACTTCTAGTTCTACTGTTTTTGTTCCTCCTGCTAATAATGTCGAAACTGAGAACAATAACGTTAAAAATGAATTAGCTAGTAAGAACATAGACAAGGGTAAATCTATCTTGGGAGCACCCCCCAAGCTTGATAAGAGAGAGATTAAGAACCCTAGGGCTAAGAAGGGAAATACTTAAAAGCCCAAACAAAAAAAGCAGCATTTCTATCATCACTGTGGCACAGCTGGACATACTCGACCTAATTGCTATAAGTGGTTGGCCACTCAACAGAGCAACAACATGATCATGTTGGGAAACCAGAATCAGTTTCCATCCTCCTTTGCTCCTCTTGGAGATCTTTTCAAAGCCCTCATGTTCCTTTCGAATTTGAATGGTTTAAATTCTTCACCCTCACCGTCGGATCAAGGGTTTGCTAAACAGAAAGGTTCTTCCAAGGTGTGGAAGGAAAAGAGCTCCAAGTGATTCTGTCACTTTTTCTCTCTCTCCCTTCTTTTTTTTTTATTTTTTATTTTTTGCATTACTTATGTGTTTTGCTATTGTGTTTTGAGTCAGTCTAGTTTTATGCATTGCTTTGTTTAACATGTTTTGGTTGTTTTCTTTTTAGTTTTCTTTATTTTGTTTTTCATATAAAAACAAAAATTGAAAAATCAGAAAAATACAAAAATAGTGTGTGTTTGTGTACATTGGTACTTGTGTACCTTGGATGGCCATTGAAACAAAGTTTTCTAAATTTTGTATCTTTTGTAACTTAGATGATCATCTCTATGCACAACTAAGCAAGTGAGCTTTGTGGCTCGTGTTTGTGATGAGTAAGATTAAGTAATCTCTTGTACTTAACACTTGTATCACTCTTTTTGATGGGAAGGACTAGAAAATCCTAAGAGAAAGGCATAAATAACCATCTCACCACTGTTACCCGCCAATCATGAAACGACATTTGTACGCTTCAACATAGCAAAAGTAGAATGTCAAATGCTTAATATCATTGGGTATTTCTTTTCTATCTCTTATATGCCCATGCATGGTTTGCTTAAAAGAAAAATATGCAAAGAAAAATAAAAGCAAAAAGATCATAATGCTTTATATATGACTGCAAGTGTGTATTCTAGAAGATGTGGGAGTTATAGGATGTACCTCGAAAGTGACAGTCCCCATCAAATAGTTATGCTTGTGTGTGAGTTAAATTGATTTTCTCATATCTCAAATTGTCATAAATTGTAGACACCTATGCAATTTTGCGATGTATTTCACACACAACATGGAATATTCTTTGCTACTTTTGATACATGTGCAGGTACAATGTGATTTGGCAATCACAAGGAATACATGTGTTAATGTATGCTCACTAAACTATCTTAACTTGTTTTTGAAATATAAAATTGGTTAGACTTGTTTAGTGTGTGTGTGTGTGTTTTGGATCTATGTGCTTGACATTTTTTTGTTGAGATATGAGAGCTTAAAATGTTGTTTGGATCTTTGGTTGTGTAGCATGCTTGATTGCATTCATATTTGTGTTTTGATCTTCTTGAAAAACTGTTTTTAAGCAACCTCGATAGCTATCTTGATACCTCTCAATAGTTAAGATATCTATCGATACCCTTCAACTGCTTTTTATCGCATTCTCGATAGCTCTCGATAGCTACTGCAATCCATCGAGAAATCTTCTGGATGCTCGATAGCTTCTCGATAGCTACCTCGATCCATCGAGCTCCTTTGCTGTGGAAACCTTTGGACAGCTCCTTAATAGCTTGTTCGATAGCTATTTCTCGTGCTTTTTAATTCTCGACAGCTCTCGATAGCTTGTTCAATAGCTATTTCTCACGCTTTTAAATTCTCGACAGCTCTCGATAGCTCTCGATCTGTCGAGAATTATGATTTCCTATATATACAATCCTCGCGATTTTAGATCATTTCTCCTCGATCTCTCTCGACAGTTTTTGACCTCTCAACTTCCCAAACTTCTCTCTCTCACTCAAATTCATTTTCCCACTCAATCTTCGATCTCAAGATCTGTTTCTTTCACTGGTATGATTCTTTTTCATCCTTTAATCATGCATTTCATATCTTTTGACCTAAAATTTGGGGGTTTTCAAAATGTTTGGGATTTTTCAAAATTATTGAGTTATTTGCAAAATTTTTGGGATGGGTTTGTGTTCAAATGATGTCAAATCATCAAACATTGCATTACATAAGCATTCTAACTATATTGTCATGCATTTTAGATGTGTGATATATATGTTGTCTTGTTGTGTGCTACTAGGTTTGCATTGGGCTAAGCCCATGATGTCTTTAAGTTTGCATGTCACATGGTCATGCATTTTCATACATACATACCTTCAAGTTTCTATATTCTTATATATATTGTGTTGTTGGTACTTTTCTGATTGTCTCTCTCGCTCCCTCTATCTCTCTTTCTTGCATTAGTTGCTTTATGGAACCCAAACGTAAATCTACTCCATCCCAAAACCCTCTGTGTTCTGGGGCATCTTCTTCCTTTGATCCTACACCTTCTTCCATTCGGTTCAGTGATGAGAGGGCTCGTAAGGATTTCTCAGAGAACTTTTCTAGATGAGGCATTCATTCAGAACGCCAAGTAATCCTATTGGATTTTTCCGATACTGACCTACCCACTGTCATCTACAGTCGAGGTTGGGAGTCACTGTGTGGTGTCCCAGTCACCTGTCCCTCCGTGATCATACAGGAGTTTTACTTCAACATGCACGGATTTGATTCTTTAGCACCTTAGTTTTCTACTCGCGTTCAAGGTACGCGCATTGTTGTCACTCCAGATATTGTATCCAAGGTGCTCCATGTCCCGAGGGTAGCATATCCTAACTACCCTGGTTGTGATTGTCCAAGGACTGTGTCCAAAAACGAGATTATGTCTTTGTTTTGTGAGACTCCGTCTTCTTGGGGTGATTGTCAAAACACCCGTTGCTCGACCTTTGCTAAAGATCCAAGATTTTTGAACATGGTGATGACATTTATCCTTCATCCTTTGTCACACTATAACACTATCACAGAGCCTCGTGCTCGCTTTTTGTTATCCCTCATTGAGGATCTTTCTATTGACTTCCTTTCTCACTTTATCTTTTCCCTCATAGATGTCTATAGGGACATGGTGACTCGTGATAAGCTCATCTTTACTTCAACTATCACGAGGATTCTTTGCCATTTTTCTATCTCCTTTCCTTCGTCCGATCACTTCTTCGTCATGGGTGCCATTGACGCAGCTACTGTTAGACGGAGTGATGCTTAGCTTTGCCCGAGGCAGACACAGACTGAGAAGGTAGCTCATCCGGCTCTTGCAGCTCCATCCACCTCTGCTCCTTCTTCAGTGGGTGGAGTGACACTTGAGGCCATCATGGCATAGCTTGTGCGCATGGATGCTTGCCTTGACACTCTTAGTGATGAGTTATGTTAGGTGAACACCTGTGTCGGTCGTATCACATGACGACAAGTTATCATGGGTGGTTTCACTGTTGCTTCCTCTCCATCTCTGCTAGCATCTGAGGATGCAAGTGACGATGGCTCCGGCAGTGAGGATGATGATGAGGACGATGATGCTAACTCGCCTAGTGATGCTGAGATGTCTACTTGATATACTTGCCGTTTGTCACTCGTGACAAAAAGGGGGAGTAGTTTTGATATGAGAGTAGTCATACACATAGGGGGAGGGTTAGCATAGGAGATTTTTGTTTGGGGGGGGTGTCAATATTCTTTGAAGGATGTAGTGAGGTTTTTATGTATTTTTCTTGTCTTTATTTTACTTTTACCTCATGTATATTGGTCTTGTGACCATTTGACATACATTGTATTTATCATTGGATATATATATGTTGATGCATATATATACACTTATTTATTGTATGCAATCTTTTATTTCTGTTACACACTAAGATGCTTTGATGGGTTTTGTTTAAAGTGATGAGTTTTGTCAAAGTCTTCTTGCCATAAACTCTCTTCTTGCAAAGTTTTTCAAGAGTTTGTGTTAGGATAGATTTTATTGTATTCAACAAGTGAGTATGAGTTGAGTGATTTATGACTTCTCTCATATGTTCATTTGTTTGTTGTGGTTTTGTCACGGATTGCCAAAGGGGGAGATTGTTAGGACATATGTGAATCATTGTTAGGAACATATGTCAATATTTTATGTAATTGACTAATCTTTTGACAAAATGCACTTTACTTGTAATTGGGTAGATCTAGGATGTGTTTAATACTTCATGGAACAAGGTTTCAAGATTAAGTATTAAAGCCATGCAAGTCTGTCCAAGAAACAAGTGAAGAAATGCTGGTTTTTAAAGCTCGATAGCTAGCATCTATCGAGGTTTAAAAAGCTGTTGAAGCCCGAAGCTCGACAGCTAGCTCGATAGATAGGGTATCTGTCGAGATTTATGAAAAACAGATTTTCAGTTCTGTTTTGCATCCAATCCGTGAGTATGTGTTTAGGTTTTCTTTTCTCACAACCCTAAACATATATAATGATTATTTTGTTGGGATTAGTGCCCTAGAATCCTATTGTATGATGCTATGTATGATATTATGTATGACATTATGTATGACATGATGTATGACTTAATATTGTAATTAATAAAGTTGTTTTATTATTATTTGAAATAATGGTAACATGAAAATTTGGACATTATCATATAGTCCATGAGATGCATAGTATGTAATTTATGTGAAAAGTCACAGAAGATATAAATCATAAGTTCTTTATAAACTCAGAATTTAGTTCGTAATCGGTGATGAAATTGGGCGTTTAATCTGCGAAGACTATAACATGTCAACTAAGATGATTTGTCTTGATCATGGAAGTGGTGACTTCTAGTTGATATGTTGATATGTTTTAAGAGTTAAGACATATTGAACTGGACCGCTGTGAGATTTATTATTCTCCTAATGACTGTCAAATGAATAATAAATCTCACGACTTATATTCACATGAACTCTTAATAATGAGAGAATAATGGACCTGATCATGAAGTGTAGGTTGCTTTGATATATCAGGAGTGAGATCTAAAGTAACGGTCAAAACCTCAGTATGTTGGGCAGCCACATTTAGTGTTGATGGAACATATATTCTCAAGATGGAATTCATAGTCTCTTAACGAAGATATAAAATATTTTCTTGAGATAAGTTGAATGGGTTTGTTATTCAGAATGTTAGACCTAACTACTTTAGTAAATAGTTACTAAAGTATATATTTATGAAATTGGATTTCATAAATATATGATGAATAACTTAAAGGATTAAACCGGGTACTCAAGGATTAAGATGTAGTAATCTACAAAGTGGCAGTCTTCATTAATGACTTTGTATTACTATGAATATTTTATGAAGGGGTTGCATGTATAATAAGGTCTTGGGATATGATCTATTAATAAGGCTTAGAGTTCAATTATATTTATATAGTGGTATTAAATATAATTAATGGTAACTTTGGACTTGTCAAGAGTTGACAGAAAAGCCCAAGGCCCATTGGAGCCAATGTCTTATTTGTTCTCTTTTGGCCTCACTCCAAGCCACATACTAAAGCCCAATTGGGAAGGCCCAAAAGGCTAGCCCAATTAGATAATCAGTTATTAGGAGAGAAACATACATAATTTGATAGAACATGAATTGGTAGGTATGTGAGTGAAGGACACTCTCTCATTCTCTCTAGAACAAACTCATATAACTAATTGAGAGACCACACATCTTGGGCGTTAGTGGAATTGGGGTGAAGATTGAAAGTCTTCTCAAGAACTTCTGAATTTTGGTTTTGAATTTCACTGCTTCAAGGTACACTCTCTAGTTCCTAAATTCTTAAACTTACTTAGTACATGTTATCAATTGTGAATGAAGTAGATCCGTTTAATTTTTTTCGCTGCATACATGCATATTTCCATCATATTTTAAGGGCCGTCAAAGGTTGCACTGTTGTGAGAGTGTAGAGCAAAGTCTTGTTCATGCAAATTGTGACCGGAGACAAAATTTGCCCTAGTTCATCTTTCTTGTGAAGAAGTTGCTATGTTTGTACACCTTAGAGGTTTATGACCAAGGAGCTTCATGATCTTCATCGTGTGATGAACTGAAGAACTTTGCAGCTAACATCTTTCTCAAGTTGGTAATTAAGTCGCGTTTTGGGATCCACGCATCTATTGGTTAGTCACGTACTGGGAGCCGTGCATTGAAAATGAGAGATTGTCACTACAGAACAATTCCAATTGGGTATTGGGGTAAGAGTTTAACTGTACGTTGGTATAAGGTACTGGGATTCCTTTACTTGTAATTGCTTGTTTTGATAATAGTGGATTCTTGGGAGTGGTGACCTTAAAATCACCCGGTAGGGTTTTTGCCGTGTAGGTTTTCCTCATTCGTAAACAAATCAACGTGTTAATTTATTTTCCGCTACATTTAGTTATTTGGTGATTTGTTTGTGCTGCCACACATATTGCATGCAAATTGAATTAACTAATTAACTTGACTAAATCAATTGGTTAATTTATCACAAGGGGTCAATACATTCTTGGCCTATCAGAGGTTTTTGAAATTCACAATTTTTGAAGGCCGAAATTAACTCACAATTTGTTGCTATAAATCTGGACGAAAATTATATGGTGAAAGTTTTATTTTTCTTTGACATTTTTAAATTAGGGTTTTGAAATGAGGCTGGGGAGAATGAATTTGGCAAAGAAAACCTTGTATTTTCTTCTCTAATGGAAGCCTAAACTCTTTGCTAGGGCTAGGGGTTATGTTTCTTCTATACGGTATGAATATTCAATGTGATTATTTCTAAGATTTTAGACAACATATTTGATTGTTCAATTTGATTTCTTTTAATGTATTAGTTCTTCCATGCTTTCAATAAGTTCAATCATTTTTTTTTATAAATTGTTTAGAAGAATTTCTATTAGTTTCAAATAGAAATAAGATTTTAAAGCGAATGCTTTTTTTTTTTTGAACACTATTCTAGCCGCATTATTAATCTAGGTTATCATGCGCTCCTGAATTGTCTCAGTTCAGCCGAATCATAAGTTTTTAATTGTATAAGAACAATCAATTATGAAATATATATTTTCTTAGATCACAAAGAATTTCATATCCATGGAGGGAAACACCCCGATGTCCTAGTATTTACATTATTGACTTAAATCAGTTATCATTGTTATTCTTGGTAGGCCAAAAATGAATTGACCCTTTTGGCAAATTAATTAATTAATTATCCAAGTTAATTAATTAAGTCAAATTAACATGCAATAGCATGGTAGCACAAACAAATCACCAAATAACTAAATGCAGTGGAAAATAAGTTTGACACAGGTGATTTGTTTACGAATGGAGAAAACCACTAAGGCAAAACCCCACCAGGTGAATTTAAGGTCACCACTCCCGAGAATCCACTATTATCAAAACAAGCGGTTACAAGTAAAAGGAATCCCAATACCTAATACCAACCTATAGTTGAACCCTTACCCCAATACCCAATTGGACTTGTATTGTAGCAGCAATCTCTCCATTCAATGCACGAATCCCAGTACGTGACTAACCAATGATGCACGGATCCCAGTACGTGACTAACACACCAACTTGAGGAAGATGTTGGCTGCAAAGTTCTTCAGTTCATCAACAATGAAGATCAGGAAGCTCCTTGGTCATAAAACCGTTGGCGTAAAGACGCAGTAGCTTCTACAGAGAATATGATGAACTAGAGCAATTTTTGTCTCCAGTCACAATATGCATGGATTATCTCTTTGCATCACCTTGCATCCCTTGTGACGGCCCTTAAAATAATCCTTATATATGTCTAGGGTTGTGAGAAAAGAAATCCTACACAAATACTCAAGGATATGCATGTAATCAGATCTGGAATTTCTGATTTCATAATTCTCGACAGATACAGCTTGTGTCAAGCTTCAACAGTAATTCTCGATAGAAGTCTTTCTGTCGAGATTGTTGTTGAGATTTAATGAATAGCACTTCATTCACTTGTTTCTTGGTTAGATTTGCATGACTTCAATACTAAACATGAACACTTGTTTCTTGAAGTACTAAACCCATCCTAGATCTACCTAATTACAAGTAAAAGATTAGGCAATTACATAAATATGTCCCTAACAATTCTTGTTTACAATTACCAAGCAAAACTTATTTTCATTTTCACCAAAAGTTTTTTTTTATTTTTTATTAAATTACATTGTCTTTGAATTTATCCCACTCCTTATGGTTCGACCTTGATACTCTAAGAATTATATTGCTATGATCTCCTAAACTTGGGAGTGAGCAAGCAAGGGTTTTTCCATAGACTTTCCTTCTACCATTATTCTATCCATTCTGGATATGTTTCATGACACTGTGAGTAGTGATAAACTCATTTTTCCCTCCTTTATCACATGCATACTTATGCACGCACATGTTTTTACTTCTTCTTTTACTCCCTTTCATGTCTATTAGTAAGGAATCTTTGGTTAGGAGCTTTGAACAGCTGGTCGCTAAGATCAAGCGCCCGCGAGATGATTTTACTCCTGCTTAATGGGAAGAGATTGAGTTTTGAGTTGCAGAGGATGCTACCTATGCACACTGTCCCTCTTCTTTGTTTGCTCCACCTTCATCTTCTTCTGGAGTAGGGATCACTTTAGTCGCCATCCTTGATCAACTACAACTTCTTCGTGGTGATCTTGGTGATGTTAGAGACACTTAGACTTCCCATGGTGATCGTCTTGACCGGCTTTTTGATGAGATGTGTAAGATGAACACTAGGATAGGACATATAACTTGTCGTCAATCTAGATTGGGTGGGTTTGGTCCCTTTCTTGAGCATGAGTCTTCAGCTACTCCTTCAACTAGCTAGTAGAGACGATTTATGATGATGATACCGCTTTTGGCTCTACTCATGATGATGAAATGACTACCTCACAATGATTCACCCTTTGTCCATCGTGACAAAAATGGGGAGTAGTTTGAGAGTAATGGACCTAGTTTATAGGGGGAGAGTTAGGTATTTTGAGGGGTGTGGTAAGGATTTTGATGTATAGTATAGGTGTTATCTCACTACTTATATCTTTTGGTTTTGTAACCATTTTTACATACATTATGCTTTATTGATATATATGATGATGATGTATGTTTGTTTGTTTAGACCTCTTAAATCAGATTGTTTTAACCCAATATATTAGCCAAGTGATTACTTAGGTTAATTATTATGATCTAGGTTAAACAATAATAAATCATATCATGCATAGCAGCGGAAAAGTAAATAACACCACGATATGATGATCCAGGAAAACCAATGAAACGAACCGTTTCAAGGTAAAAACCTGGGGAGGATTTGACCTAGCTATCCTCAAGGTAAAGCAAATCCACTATAAGAGAATTGAAGTTTTTACAATCAGATTTAACCCTAAATCTATTGCTACCTCAAGTAGTAACTTACTGACACGACCATGTGCAAGCTCTGAATCTACGGACTCATTCTTTTCTTGGACTTACTACAACAGAAGCACCCACACTTGTGACTTTGAAATCCCACTCAAAGGTTTTAGATCAACTTCTCTTATTGATTTTTGTAGCAGTAACTAGGTTCTACCAACGCTTGATTGTAGATCTTGCTACAGTAGACGCTTGTGTAGTTAGAAGGTACAATACCTCTCATATCTCACACAAAGTAACACACAAGTCTTCCAAAGGTCTCCAAAATGTAGCTAGGGTTTCTCTTTTATATGTGGACAAGTTAGATTGAAACCCTAATGTTTTTGCGAGCTTGGGCCTTGCTTTAAAAATTCTGCAGAATTTGATTTCTGCGAATTTTGGTCGATCGACTCTAATTTTCAATCAATTGAGCTTGGCAGATTCTGACTCTTTTTTTCTGTAGTCAGCTTGAATTTAAAGCTTGAAACATTCACCTTTGAGCAATGCCTTACACATAGACTAGACATGTTTTGTTCTCAGTTTGCCAACATAAACAAAATAGAATGCTAAACATTTAATCTTAAATCTTTAGAACCTAACAATCTCTCCCTTTGGCAATTTGTGACAAAACACACACAAAATAAATTGCTAAAATCAAACATCAGCCCAATTACAAAGTATTACCCTAATACAATTCTATCACAACTACTAACTATTAGTTGCTAGTATAGAGAGCAGCTGTTGAAAGAATTAACTTGTAAATTCCTAAAACACTGAAAACAAACCATAAATGCATGTGTGGAAAATACAGTACAAATCCAATAAATAAAAACTGAACTTGAATTCACAAAAACATGAAAATAGACAGAATATCAAATGAATAAACATCAAATATACTTTCATAGTCAATGAACCAACAATGTTTGTGAAACAAAAACAATAAAACAAAACAAATATACATGGAAATAAAAAAAGATACATCAAAATCTCTCATCTCAAAAGCAACTCCCCCTAAATACAAGAGCCCTCACTAAAACCACCAATACCTCATAAAATCTACTCTCCTTTTTTGTTACAAATTGCCAAAGGCAACCATAAGCATCAGAGGGTGGAGGAGGTGGAAAAGCACTTCTATACTTGGCAAAATCAGCTCTCAAGGCAGCCACCTCGGTAAGTAACTCATCAATAAGCTCTCCATGAGCTGCCTGAGTAGTCATAAAAGACTTCATCATGGCACAAAGTGAGAGAGGAGAGGTAACTGTAGGGTCAACTGCATCATTATCACTAGAAGGATCCATAGTTACAGTAGGATCCACATGTACCTCTTTAGCAGTAGGCATATCAACAGAGGCAGGAGTTGCAATAAAAGCCTCACCTCTTGGTCTCTTTGAAGTCCCAGTGCTTGGTTCAGTACTCTTCATCTGAGCCTGTCGCTATCTAAGAAAAGTGACTCCTATAGGGGCAATGATATGAACTAACTCTAGAGGAGGAAAGTTTGATAGCCCTATAAAGTTCAACACCCTATATATATACACAGGAAAAAACAGGTTTTGTGCTTTGGACTTCTATAAATATCAACAATAGTTTGAATGAATAGGGAAGGAAAACACATAGATCCATCTATGATAAAAGCATAAAGAAAAGCATACCTATCTATAGGAATGGTGTGGACATGGGAGATAGTGAAGATATTATGCTAGGCTATCCTTAGGTAAAGATAGTTAAGCTCAATAAGCTCACATGAGTTTATCCTTGGTTCAGAACCCCAAGAAATTGATCTTCCACAAAGTAAAGAGATTATATCATCTACAGAAGGAAACTCAGTGTATGGATATGTGGGTTTATGAACCAAAGGTACACCTAGAGCTTCGGAAACTATCTGTTTAGTAATCCTAAACTCTTTACCTCTAATCCAAGTAGTCAAATAATGACCACCTGTAACCTTAGGATAAATAGAGAGATTTGTGTAAAACTCTCTAATCAAAGCAGCAGGGGGAGGAATAGAGACATCACACAAGGAAACCCAATTCCTAGACACTAGATTCCTATGAATGGAAGGATCTAACTCATCTAAGACAATTTGTCTCTCTCCTTCTATAGACCTATACTTGGTTAAGGTCTCAAAGACTTCCTCAGCCTTAGCAAAAAGAAACCTAACCCTATCAACTAAAGGAAGGGCAGAAGAAGAAGATGTGGAGTTTCTATTGGCTTTGGTTTTGAATTTTCTACCAACCTTAGGAGCCATGTCTAAAGGTTTTAAAAAAACACAAACAAAAACCGAGGGCAGACTACATCAGATAGAGCACAAGATAACATGAAATTTTTAAAAAATATATGATGCATGACACAAGTACACATATGATGCATGATCTAATACTATAAAATAGTTCAATTTCATCTCAATTTTGAAAATTGACCAAAAAAATTAGTAATTTAGCAAAATCCCCAAAATTCTTAAGAACACATAAACCCTAATTTTGAAATTTTGAAGAAATTATGAATTTTTTTGAAATTAAAGCCTAAGGATCATGTTAATATGATGCATGAACAAAAACCCATCCAACAAATTGGATAAAAACACTCAAAATCATCAAAAACCCCAAAATTTCTTTAGTTCGAAAATTTGAAAAACATTTGATGAAAATGCATGTATGCATGTAATTTAATAAAAAAGAAAGGGTAAAAGAGACTTACTAGGTGTTGAGGAAGAAAACCCTGGAAGCTTTGACTCAAAAAAAGACCGAAAAAAAAAAATGAGTGAAAGGGATCGAGAGAGGAATCAAAGAAGAAGAGGACAAAACACTGAAGAACTGTGATCTGATTCCTACTTGTTTTTAAAACACGATTTTCAATTGGTTAAGAGGAATCGAGACATGAATCAAAAAACACTTAAAAACAGATCCGTCTAATCGAGACAACCCGAGAGTTTAAGCGTTAAAACTAGATTTTTTTTTCTTTTCTTTTTGATTAGTTGAAAAACAAGTTCGATTGATCGAATCCTGAAAAATTAGAAATTTTTTAAAAACCTGGAAATTTTTTGTAGAAACATTTATAAGACATATTTTTATGATATGTGATGCATGTTAATGATTCCAAATGTTTTCAAAAATATTCTTTCTCTTCAAATTTTTTTTTTCTTTGTTAAGCCAAAAAAAAAAATTCATCACACAATTCTTACCTCACACCCCCAAAAAGTATTAAACATATCAAGAAGTTAAATTTTGGGTGGCCACAAAAATTAACACATAATCACATGTACAGAGTTTAACCAAGATTTGCTTGTGGTGTGTGCAACTAGTAAGTGTATGAGATACCCAAAAGGTGATATGTTGATGGAAAATGAGCACAATTTCTACATTATCAATCACATAAGTTTGAAAGTGACTATCACCTAAAGAGTTACATCATATAACTCTCACATCTCCTAGAAAACATGCTTGCAACCATGCAATTTTTTTTTCTTTTACTTTTTTTATTTTTTTTTACTTTTTATTTTTTATTTTTTATTTTTGAAGCATATTTTGAAAGCAACACCTTAAATATCTTGCTGTGCAAGTGCTACATCTTACCGAGCACAACTTTTGTAATTTGCACACAGGTGTTCATGATTGGCGAGTAACAGTGGTGAGATGGTTATCTATGTCTTTCTCCTAGGATTTTTTAGTCCTTACAATCAAAAGAATGTAACCTCAAAATCAAGACCATGTGATTACAAACCATAAACAACTCACACAATATAAGCACTACATAAAACAAACTAGCAAAGTGCAGAAAAATAAAGCTCATCAATGCTAAACAAGGTACACAGTCATGAAATGCAAATTTCATAGGCCAACCTCAATTACACAACTTGAAGATGTGTAATACAAATAAAAAAAAAAAATTTCTTCTGATTTTTAAATTTGCTTTTAAATAAAACTTAAAAACATCAAAAACAAACCTAGAATGAAATGCATGAATGTAATACAAATGCAAACCCTAATGAAAAACACTTTTGGTCACAAGAGATTGAAAGAATTAGCACACAGACCATGTCAGACAGACTCATTGAGATTGAGTCTTTTGCATCCACACTCTTTTAGATGCAAACTTGGAGTTTCTAGTTGAATTAGTCCTAAATTCAACTCCAGTATTGGTATAAAGGTTAAGAACCTTTACCAATTTATGAATAATTGTCATAGGATCTTGTGCTTTTAGCACAAGCACTTCTTGTTTGGATGCTTGCTTTGAAGCTTGCATCTTAAAGCAATTTGGGCATGTATGCCCAGATCCACCACAAAAATGAAAAAAACACTGAGGTTTGTGTTGTTTCTTGCTTCCAGGATGATTGAGGTTTTGACTTACTTAGATCTACCCTAGTTCTTTTAGAAGCTATGTTAGGTTCTAAGGAATTAAGAACTAATGTATTCGAACTTCAATTTGTAATGTTGGCAAACCATGATCAAAATATTTTAGTCTTGTTTAGACTTGCTCAAAGTGTACTTATATGTAAAGTTGGAATCGAGTGTTTTGCAAGATTTACTGTGTAAATCTGCTTGGCTCGATAGATCGAAAATTAGGCTCGATCGATTGAAAGTCGTGCAGATTGTTTTTTTGCAGAATTTTTCAACTCAGCCGAAGCCCTTTTGACGTGTAGGGTTTTATGTTTTGTCTTAAGAATAAAAGAGAAAACCCTAGCCACGTTTTGTGGTGGTTCTTTATGCTGTGTGTGTGAATCTTTTGTGAGATCTGGAGGTGTTTGCCTTCACACATACTTAGGGTTATCAAGAATCAAGACTATGTCAAGAACTTGATGATCATTTCAGTTGCTAATCCAAAAGCTTAAAGATACACAAGTAGGAGTGTTTGTACTTGCTGGGAATCCAAGAAAGAAGTAGTCCATGGACTCGAAGCTGTCACGTGGTCATGGTAGTAAGTTTCCTGCTTGAGGTAGCAATAGGATGTTAGTGGCCTAAGTCGCTATTGTGTAAACTTCAATTCTTTCATAGTGGATTCAGTTTACCTTGAGGATAGTTAGGTTAAATCCTTCCCAGGTTTTTTACTAGTTTGGTTTTCATGGGTCATCATATCTTTGTGTTCTTTACTTTCCACACTTTACATTGATATGATATATTTGTGTTAACCTAGATCTGATAATTTGACTAAGTAATCACTTGGCTAATTAACTAGGTTAATCTGGTTGTGTTTTAAGGGATCTAAAAACGTACAAGCTAGAACTTCTTCCTTAGGCACCTTAACTTCAGGTAAATGAGTAGATGTAGCAGGTACAAACTTAGGAGGCCAAACAATAGAAGTAGAACCACTCTCAACGAACCCTAATCCTATCTTATCAGAAACAGATTTTTGAACATTTAGCATATCATCTAGTTTAGAAGTAGAAGACCTATCTAGTTATTCTCTAGCAACAGATAATTCAAATTCTAAACTTTCAACTTTCTCAATCAAAGACATGCTCTCAATCTTAATAGAATTTAAGAGTTCATTGGCATTAAACAGTTTTAACAACAAATTTTTCTTTTCTTGTTCAAGCATGTTTATCTTTTTCAATCGTAGATCAACACTCATGGCATCTGTAAGGTTGAATTTAATCAACCATCTTGTTGGCTTTATTATGTGTCAAATTTGCTTGTAATTTAGCAATTATTAACCTTGTATTTAGGTGGGAATCATGTAAGGGTAGTGAGTGAGAGAGTGTGAAGAAATGCTCAAGATTATGCAAGGATGCAGAGACTCATGACTGGGACTCGCAGGTGACTCGCAACTGGCAAGCCGCCAACTACAGCACATGAGTGAAACGTGCAGATAAGATGAACAGTCACGCCAGCTGGAGCACTACAGGACAAAAAGTCCAGCCTGGTTGTTTTGTTATCTTGCGACTTGAACTCGCGACTCAGTCAAGTCGCAAGGCAAAGCCGCCAACCAACTCTGTTTTGAAAAACCTGACTCTTCGCATTCCATTATCACCCTAGTATAAATACCCCTTATACCCATGAAATGTAAAGAGCTTCCAGAGAGAATTTTGAGAGAGAAACCCTAGAGAAAAACAAGATTGATTCATCCACAATCTTCACATAGAGACTCTTCAAATTTCTCTACTCTTACCCTCTCTATTGTTACATCCTTGAGAGGTTCTTACCCAAATCCTTTTCTCACCATACCCATATCTGTGAGAAAGCTATTTGGTGCTTTGGGAAGCAGTTAGGAAGGAACTAATGACTATTGGTTGATGCTATGGGCTATAGCGGAATCTGGTAAGCTAAAGAAGAAATAGGTTCGGCGTAACCTCGTTGGAGCAAGAAGCTTGGAGGGCTTAGGTACACTGGGTAGATTAGGCTTGGAGGGTCTTCTACTATTCATGTATCCCAACTACATTCTTTAGTGGATTATTTACCTCTTGGAGGGCAGCAGAGAGGTTTTACGCTGAGGGCTTCAGTTTCCTCTTCGATAACACATCGTTGTGTTGTCCTTGTGTTTGCATCTCTCTTCCCTTAATCTTCGCTGAACGGTTTTAGACCCCTTAAACCACAATTGGATTAACCTAGTTAATTAGCCAAGTGATTAACTTAGTCAAATTATGCAATTCTAGGTTATCACAAACATACAATCATATCAAAAATATAAAGCAGCGGAATAATAAAGAACACAATGATATGATCACCCAGGAAACCACACGGTAAAAACCTGGGGAGGATTTGACCTAGCTATCCTCAAGGTAAACTGAATCCACTATGCGAAAGAATCGAAGTTCATACAAAAGGACTTACAAGCTCCTCGCTCGACTTCCTAATGCTACCTACCAGTAGAACTTACTGACACGACCACGTGCAAGCTCCGAATCCACAGACTCCTTCTTTCTTGGATTCTCCAATCAGCTACAAGCACCCACGCTTGTTATTCTTTAAGCTCCAATGGCAACAACCGAGTTGATCATCAAGATGTTAAAGTAATCTCTACCTTGAAAACCCTAAGCTTTGTGTAAAGGAAAGCTCCTCTAGATCTCACAAGAGATTTACACAAAACAGAAAAGTATGAGCAACAATACAACAGGAGCAACTCTAAAAACGTGGCTAGGGTTTTGCCTTATATACCTAGGGCAAAAACATAAAACCCTAAACGTTTAATGAGTTAGGGCTGAGTTGGAAATTCTGCAGAAAACGCAATCTAGCCGACTTTCGATCGATCGAATCTATCCTTCGATCGATCAAGCCAGGCCAAAATGCCCCAATGCATCTGTAGCCTTTCGATTCCAACTTTACAATAATTAATCAACTTTGAGCAAGCCTAAACAAGACTAAACATATTGTTTTGATCATGGTTTGCCAATATTACATATTAGAGTTCTAAATACATAAATTCCTAAATCTTTAGAACCTAACAAACTCCCCTTTTGGCAATCCGTGACAAAACTCAAAATAAAAGCTCAAAGTTTACAAGTAAACAGCCCTTTACAAAAAAAATGCTCATAAACTCAAATTCAATCCTAACTACTATCCATTAGTTGCAAGTGTAGACAGCAGCTCAATTGAATCAACCTGTATATTCCTGAAACACTCAACAAACGCATAAACGCATGTGTGACAGAAAAGAGTAAAACAACAGGTATAACATTCTTGTAAGATTCACACAACACATAATAAAGACATATATCAATGAACAACTCATAAATATAAATCAATAAGCAGTGAATCACAAAGCAACAAGAATCAAGTATATATCATGTATATCAAAAACAATGTTACTCCTCATAACATGAATATCCCTAAAAAAATGGTATACACAGTGAAGCACCTAGATACAATCTAAAAACTCCACAAGCTCCTCAAAACAAAAAAAAATACTCCCCCTAACTACAAAAACCCCTCTACAAGTCAAAACTCTACTCCCCCTTTTTGTGACGGAATGCCAAAGGGCAATCACAAGCCATCATCAAAAGGAGGTGGTGAGGGTGAATGAAGATGCGCGAAGTCGGCTCGCAAAGCACGAATCTCATCAAGCAAGTCCACCAAAATCTGACTATGAGCCGCCTGAACGGTCATAACAGTCTCCAAGGTACGACGTACATCAAAGTCGTCCGAAGGAGGTGGAGGAACATCAGCAACAGCAGCAGCATCACCAACAGGATTAGGAACATCCTCACCAGCAGGACCTGTAGAAGAAGAAGGAGGAGGTGCGCTACTAGAAGGCTCAGACCTAGGGTGTTTAGAGCCAGCTTTAAGATGAGCGGCCCTTTGTCTAAGGAAAGACGCACCTATGGGAGCAATCACATGAACAGGCTCAGAGGAAGGGAAACCACTAAGATCAAGATAAAGCAAAATCCTATGAATAAAAATAGGATGAACAAGGGCATGAGAAGAAGATGAACTCCTATAAACTTCGTTCAAAGAACGAAGAAACAGATGAGGAAAACTGAAAAGAGCATCAGTAACAAGAGTGTACAAAACTACACACCGCTCGAGAGGAATGGTGTGAACATGAGAAATGGGCCAGATAGAATGACAGGCTATCCTAAAGAAGAGATAGTGCAACCCAGAAAGCTCAGCAGAGGTGATCCTAGGATCAGAACCCCACTGGATAGATGACCCAGTGATGTAAGACATGACATCACTCAACAAGGGAGACTCATCATAAGGATAGACAGGATTCTGGACCAAAGGTACCCCTAGAGCATTAGCCACTACTTTGGGAGTAATGCAGTACTCTACGCCTCGTATCCAACTCTTTACCAAAGTGTTGGAATCATAGACACGGATAGAGATGTTCGAAAAGAACTCTCTAATCAAGGCAGAAGGTGAAGGAGGATCAGAAATATCCACCAAGGGTAACCAGCCCTGACGCTCAAAGTTTGCCCTAATGGCAGGATCAAGTTCATCTAGTAGAACAGAACGCTCAGCCCAAATCTTTCTCTTAAGGTTTAGCTTCTCAAAAATCTCTTGGTTTTTCTCATTTGGAAACTTTTCACGGTCAAAAGAAGGAGGGGGTGGAGAAGGTGAGGAAACAGTCCTACGAGCCCTAGTCTTCCTAGGCATAGTGCTAAGGAAAGGACAAAGACACAAAGAGAAAACCAAAAGAACAAAATAAAACAAAACCAAGGGCAAACTACAAGTTAGCACAAAAAAAAATAGAACAAAAATTTATATGATGCATGAACAATTACAATGTCATGATGCATGTACTAATGCAGTAAACAAAGTTCAAATTAAGTTTAATTATACAAAATTGGCTCGAACATAGAGTTTCTAACAAAAACCCTAAAAAATTTGAAAAACTACTTGACAATTTTGAAACAAATTGATGAATCGGTCATTACACAAGGTTGAAAACAGATAAGAATGACCAATTTCATCAAAACAACAAGCCAATTTCATCAATTAAACCCAATTGAACAAAAATCCCCAATTCGGATAATACAAGCCCTAGAAAATTTTAATTTCCACAAAAACCTCAAATTATTCAAATTAATCAACATAGATTATGATTATATCAAGTCCCCACAAAAACCCATTGATCAATTTCATAAATTACGGCTTGAATCAACAAGAATCCCAAATTCCTTAGGTTCGAAAATCCCAAAATAGAATGCATGAAAAATGCATGAAAATTGAAAATAAACACAAAAGGAAGGGTAAAACAGTCTTACCGGCTTGAGGAAAGAGAAACCTTGCAAAAATTTTCGAGGAAAACGACAAAAAATTTGACCTTTAGATTTGCCGAGTCGGAGAGAGAAAGAAAGTTTTGAAAAACTTTTGAAAAAGTGTTTTGAATCAGTCAAAGAACAATGTTTTAAAAAGCTGATTCGCGACATTCGATTGATTGAAAATCACATTCGATCGATCGAATCAATCCGAGATTTTTAAATAAATTAAAGCACATTTTCGATCGATCGAAAAACAGAATGGATCGATCGAACCAGGCAAAGGCTCACAAAATTTTTGAGAAAAATCATAGTTTTGAAAATCACAAACCATTTTTTGAAAACAACTCCTCAAAGCATTAAAATTATTGAAACAAAATGCATGAGTATGAGATGGAATGCTTTTTCAAAAACCCAAGTTTTAATCCCAGTTTCTCCAAAGAAAATTTCAGCCATTCTCTTTTTAAATTCTCAAGCAAAAAGGATGTTTTGCATAATTCTCAAAGTATTTTCAAACTTGGTTGGTCAAACCAAAAATACACACAATAACATGTACAAAGTTTAGCAAAGAGTAACTTGTGTAGTGTGTGTAACTAGCAAAAGCTTGAGATACATGTGAGGTGATATGTGAATAGCAATCAATCACAAAGTCTACAAAATCCATCACACGGAATTCAAAAGAGACTATCACCTAAAGAGTTACATCATATAACTCCCACATCTCCTAGAACATAAGCTTGTAATCATGTAAGTTTCTTGAATTTTGCCCCATTATTAGATGTAATTTGGCATCAAGCCTAATAGTACACACCAGTTTTAAGCATTAAGCAATTAACAGAGGCTACACCTTATGTTCTTTTTGTGCATGTGCTACACTTTCTCGAGCACAAAATCTTATGATATGCACTAAGGTGTTCATGATTGGCTAGTGAACAGTGGTGAGATGGTTATTTATGCCTTTCTCAAAAGAATCAAGTCCGACAGTCAAATAACATGTGACTTCAAGATTAAGACAAAGTGATAAACACCATAAACATCTTTCCCACACAACATGCACTACAAAGCTTCAACTAGTAAAGTGCAATAAATAAGCTCATCAAAGCTAAACAAGGTACACAAGACATGTTATGTGTAAATAAATTGACCAACCTTGTTTTCAAAGACCAAGAAAAATAGTGTCAAACACAATTTGCTTTTCTCCTTTTTTTTTTTAAAAAAAAAAAAGAGAAAACAAATAAATCCTAGAATGAAATGCATGAATGTAATGCAATGCAAATCCTAGAAACAAACAAAAATAACAAAAGCCAAAGAACAATGGTCACAAAGGAATGAGCAATGAAGCACAAGGACCATGTCAGAAAGACTCAATTAGATCGAGTCTTTTGCATCCAAAACCTTTTAGATGCACCACGAGCATTGGAGTTCCTATTCACATTCGAGTGATTTCCAACTCCAGGATTGGAATAAAGGTTCAAAGCCTTTACCAATTCACCAATAAGTGCCATAGGATCTTGTGCTTGAGGCACAGACACTTTTGGTTTGTTTGCTCTCTTAGCAGCTTGAAGCTTGTAACAGTTAGGACGAATGTGTCCAGACTTTCCACAATAATGACAAACCCAAACAGGTTTACCATGCATCTTGTCCTTAGAAAGGGTAGTTTCCTTAGGTTTAGACTCTCCTAGATCAACCCTAATCTTTCTAGGTGGTGAAACTTCTATAGGTTTGACAACCTCACTCACAGGTGGTTTGACAGTTTCACTCACAACCTCACTCACGGAAGGTTCAGAAGAAGATGAAGGAACAAAGTTTGTGGAATTAGGAGCAAACACAGAGATACTTTCAACATATCCTAACCCAGATTTATCAGAAGGATACTTTTGAACATTCAGCATTTGATCAAGTTTAGAACTAGCAGATCTAGCAATAGATAAATCATGTTCCAAAGTTTTAACTTTATCAAGCAAGAGCATGTTCTCAGATTTCACATGGTTCAAAAGATCATTAGCATCAAATAGTTTAACAAGCAAATTTTTCTTTTCAAGCTCAAGAGAATCAATTTTCTTCAGGCCAAGTTCAACATTCATAGCATCCTTTGTAGCAACTTTGCAAAGTTTATTATAGGCCTCTTGAAGATCTGCATCCTCAGAGAGTTCCCCATCAGAAGGGTTCTCTTCAGCAGATACGCTTTCATTTACTACAGCAGTAGCAGTGAAAGCAATGAAGTTTCCATCCTCGTCACATCCAGACTCATCATCAGAAACCTCATTATCACTAAGAGTTACAGCCATAGCTTTACCCTTAGACTTCAAGAATGTAGGACATTCAAATTTAACATAACCGTACCCTTGACAACCAAAACACTAAGCACCCAAAGAATTATTTGAAGATTGACCAACTTTTTCTCTAGGTTTTTCAAAGTAATTAACCTTAGTGGGATCATTCTTCCTAACGTTTCTAGGTTCAACAGTGTTTGTATTTCTTGCCCTTCTGTTAGTATTCCTCAGAAAGTTTCTAAAATTCTTGGCAAGGTAAGCTATCTCTGTAGCAGAGAGCTCATCATCAAATCCACCAACATCAACATCATCAACAGACTTAAGAGCCATTGATTTGGATTTGTTTGCTTTAGGTAGTCAAACTCATAGGACTGAAGAGATCCTACAAGCTCATCAACAGGGATGGAGTCCACATCCTTGCTTTCAGTAATGGCAGTCACTTTGGGTCTAAAGTCTTCAGTTAAAGATCTAAGAATCTTCCTAACAATTTTAGGTTGATCATAGATTTCACCCAAATTAAAAGCAGAATTAACAATGTCATTCAGTTTGGCATAAAATTCATCAAAGGATTCATCATCAGACATCCTAATGCTCTCAAACCTAGAAGTTAATTGCTACGGTTTGTTTATCTTAACTGCCTTTGTGCCTTCATGCACAGTTTGGAGGATTTTCCAAGCAGTATGAGCAACCTCAACATTAGAGATTCTCTTAAATTCCTCCATGGAAACAGCATTAAAGATGGCATTCATAGCTTTGCTATTGAACCCAGCTGCTTCTTTTTGAGAAGTTTGCCACTCACTCACAGGAGTAGTGGGCTTCTCCCATCCGTATTCAACGGAATTCCAAACTCTCTCATCAATGGATTTCAGGAATGCTTTCATCCTTACTTTCCAATAAGCATAGTTATTCCCATCAAAGTGAGGAGGAACAACAAGAGAGTGACCGTGTTTCATGACAACAGGGGTCAAGGATCAGCTCAGAGATCAAAAAATCTCAAACAAGAAGAGCTACCCGCTCTGATACCACTTGAACGGTTTTAGACCCCTTAAAACACAATTGGATTAACCTAGTTAATTAGCCAAGTGATTAACTTAGTCAAATTATGCAATTCTAGGTTATCACAAACATACAATCATATCAAAAATATAAAGCAGCGGAATAATAAAGAACACAATGATATGATCACTCAGGAAACCACACGGTAAAAACCTAGGGAGGATTTGACCTAACTATTCTTAAGTTAAACTGAATCCACTATGCGAAAGAATCGAAGTTCATACAAAAGGACTTACAAGCTCCCCGCTTGACTTCCAAATGCTACCCACCAGTAGAACTTACTGACACGACCACGTGCAAGCTCCGAATCCACGGACTCCTTCTTTCTTGGATTCTCCAATCAGCTACAAGCACCCACGCTTGTTATTCTTTAAGCTCCAATGGCAGCAACCGAGTTGATCATCAAGATGTTGAAGTAATCTCTACCTTGAAAACCCTAAGTTTTGTGTAAAGGAAAGCTCCTCTAGATCTCACAAGAGATTTACACAAAACAGAAAAGTATGAGCAACAATACAACAGGAGCAACTCTAAAAACGTGGCCAGGGTTTTGCCTTATATACCTAGGGAAAAAACATAAAACCTTAAACATTTAATAAGTTAGGGCTGAGTTGGAAATTCTGTAGAAAACGCAATCTGGCCGACTTTCGATCGATCGAGTCTATCCTTCAATCGATCGAGCCAGGCCGAAATGCACCAATGCATTTGCAGCCTCTCGATTCCAACTTTACAATAATTAAACAACTTTGAGCAAGCCTAAACAAGACTAAACATATTGTTTTGATCATGGTTTGCCAATATTACACATTAGAGTTCTAAATACATAAATTCCTAAATCTTTAGAACCTAACATTTGCCATTTAATTTCTGTTGTGGATGTGATTTTAATTGGTTTAGATTGTTTGTCAATTCTATTATTAGCTTATGTTCATGTTCTGCACATTTATTGTTTGATAATAAGCTTGAATTGGTAATTAGTAATTGGGGGTCTAAACGTTCATAGTGTTTTCAACACTATTTGAACATTCAGCATCCTTTGCTGCAATCTTGGAAGACTTGTAGTAAGCTTCTTGCAAGTTAGCATTCTCAAAAAGTTCCCCATCTGAAGGGTTCTCATCAACATTCTCAATTTCACTTACTACAGCAGTAGTAGTAAAAGCCATGAATTTTCCTCCTTGATCACTTTCAGACTTATGATTAGAAACTTCATCATCACTTAGGGTGACAGCCATAGCTTTTCCTTTAGATCTAAAAAATGTAGGACATTCAGATTTTAGATAACCATACCTCTGACAACCAAAACACCGTTATCCTAAAGAATTGTTAGAAGATTGAACAACTTTATCTTTTGATTTTTTTAGAATTGTTATTTTTAGTTGTATCATACTTCTTCACATTTTTAGTGTCAACATTATTTCTATTTCTTGCCCTTCTATTATTATTTCTCATAAAATTTCTAAAGTTCTTGGCAAGATAAGCAATCTCAGTAGATGAGAGTTCATCATCAAATCTACAATCATCAACGGACTTTGAAGCCATTTATTTGGATTTGTTAGTTTTTAGTAAGTCAGATTCATAGGACTAAAGAGATCCTACAAGTTCATCTACAAGAATGGAGTCCACATCTTTACTTTTAGTTATGAGAGTCACTTTGGGTCTAAAGTCCTTAGTTAAAGATCTAACCATTTTCGTAACAATTTTAGGTTGATCATAAACTTCACCCAAATTAAAAAGCAAAATTGACAATATCATTCAACTTATCATAGAATTCATCAAAAGACTCATCATCAGACATTCTAATACTTTCAAATCTAAAGGTCAACTGTTGTAGTTTATTGATTTTTACTGCTTTAGTGCCTTCATGCACTATTTGCAAGATGTTCCATACAGTGTGAGCAATCTCCACATTAGGGATCCTCTTGAATTCTTCCATAGAAATAGCATTGAATATTACATTCATAGCCTTATTGTTAAAGCTTGTTGCTTCTTTTTGGGCAGTAGTCCATTCACTAATAGTAGTGGTTGGTCTTTCCTAGTTGTTTTCAACAGAGAGCCAAACTCTCTCATCAATATATTTTAAGAAGACTTTCTTCCTTACTTTCCAATAAGCATAGTTATTCCCATCAAAGTGAGGAGGGATCACTAAAGAGTGACAACGTTCCATGACAGCAAGGGTCAAGGATCAACTTTAGGTATAAAAACCTAAAAACAAGAGCTAACTCGCTCTGATACCACTTGTTTATTTGTTTAGACCCCTTAAACCAGATTGTTTTAACCAAATATATTAGCCAAGTGATTACTTAAGTTAATTATTCAGATCTAGGTTAAACAATAATAAATCATATCATGCACAATAGCGAAAAAGTAAATAACACCATGATATGATGACCCAAGAAAACCAAATAATCGATCCGTTTCAAGGTAAAAACCTGGGGAGGATTTGACCTAGCTATCCTCAAGGTAAATCAAATTCACTATAAGAGAATTGAAGTTTTTATAATTAGATTTAACCCTAAATCTATTGCTACCTCAAGTAGTAACTTACTGACACGACCACGTGTAAGTTCTGAATCCACTAACCCCTTCTTTTCTTGGACTTACTGCAACACAAGCACCTACGCTTGTGACTTTGAGATCCCACTCAAAGGTTTCAGATCAACTTCACTTGTTGATCTTTGTAGCAGTAACTAGGTTCTACCAACGCTTGATTGTAGATCCTGCTCCGGTAGACGCTTATGTAGTTAGAAGGTACAATACCTCTTAGATCTCACAAAGAGTAACACACAAATCTTCCAAAGGTCTCCAAAACGTAGCTAGGTTTCCCTTCTATGTGTGGACAAGTTAGAACGAAACCCTAAATATTTTCGTGGGCTTGGCCCTTGTTTAAAAATTTTGCAGAATCTGATTTTTGCGATTTTCGATCGGTCGAATCTAATTTTTGATTGATTGAGCTTAGCAGATTCTGACTCTTCTTTTCTGCAGTTAGCTCGAACTTGAAGCTTGATACATACACCTTTGATCAATTCCTTACACATAGACTAGACATGTTTTGTTCTTAGTTTGCCAAACAAACAAAATACAATTCTAAACATTTTGTTAGGTTAAAATGAATTGACCCCTTGCAATTAATTAATTAATTACCCAAGTTAATTAATTAGATCAAATTTCATGCAATAGCATGGTAGCACAAACAAATCACCAAATTATCTAAATGCAGCGGAAAATAAATTTAACACAGGTGATTTGTTTACAAATGGGGAAAACCACCGAGGAAAAACCCAGCCAGGTGATTTTAAGGTCACCACTCCCAAGAATCAATTATTATCAATCACAAGTGGTTACAAGTATAAGGAATCTTACCAAACCCTTTGGCCTATCCCGAAATACCAACCTACAGTTGAACCCTGAACGGTTTTTAGACCCCTTAACACAATCGGATTAACCTAGTTAATTAGCCAAGTAATCAACTTAGTCAAATTATGTAAATCTAGGTTATCACAATCAAACAATCATATCAAGTATATAGCAGCGAAAATATAAATAACACAAAGATATGATCACTTAGGAAAACCAAACCGGTAAAAAACCTGGGGAGGATTTAACCTAGCTATCCTCAAGGTAAACTTGAATCTACTATCTTGAAAGAATCAAAGTTCATACAATAAGACTTACAAGCCCCCACGCTCGACTTCTTATTGCTACCCACCAGTAGAACTTACTGACACGACCACCTGTAAGCTCCGAGACCACGAACTTCTTCTTTCTTGGATTCTCCAGCTAGTATAAGCACACCCGCTTGTGTATCTTTAAGCTCTTATGGCAGCAACTGAATGATCATTAAGTTCTTGAAGAAATCTCCTCTTGATAATCCTAAGCTTGTGTGAAGGAAAGCTCCTCACAGATCTCACAAGAGATTCACACAAACAGCAATATGAACAACCTCTAAAACGTGGCTAGGGTTTCCCTTATATACCCAGGGCAAAAACATAAAACCCTAAACATTTTAGAAGTTAGGGCTGAGTTGGAAAAACTGCAGAAAAACACATCTGTGCGAAATTCGATTGATCGAGCCTAAGCTTCGGTCAATCGAGCCAGGCTGAGATGCACATTAAATTCTGTATCAGCTTGATTCCAACTTTACATAAATAATATAACTTTGAGAAAGTCTAAACAAGACTAATAAACTTGTTTTGATCATGGTTTGCCAACAATACATATTAGAGTTCTAAATACATTAAATCCTAAGTCTTTAGAACCTAACAAACTCTCCCTTTGGCAATCCGTGACAAAACACAACTAAAAGCTCAAAGTTTACAAAATAAAGCCCTTTACATAACAAATCCAATCTTAACTACTATCTATCAGCTGCAAGTGTAGACAGCAGCTCAATTGAATTAACCTGTATTTCTTGAAATACTCAACAAACGCATAAACGCATGTGTGGAAAATACAAATAAACAAAATAAATTCTTGATTTCACTCAACCACAAAATAAAGACATATATCAAATGAATAACCATAAAAAATATAAGTCAATAAGTAGTGAAACAAGAAAACATAAATAAATGTATCTCCCCCTAACATGAATAACCCAACAAACATATATCTAGAGCCAGAAGAAGGTAAATACAAGATGCAGCTCCTAGATACAATCTAATCACCACAGGCTCCAAAGAAACAAAAACTCCCCCTATTAGTAAAAACTCTACAAGCTAATCCAAAAGCTACTCCAAAGCTACTCCCCCTTTTTGTGATGGAATGCCAAAGGGCAATTACAATCCATCATCAAAAGGAAGTGGCGAAGGAGATCGTTTGAAATGTACCAACTCTACATGCAAAGCACAAACCTCATCGAGCAAGTCCACTAAAATCTATCCATGAGCCGCCTGAATGGTCAAGACTTGATCCAACGTACGTCGAATGTCTGAATCATCTGAAGTAGTCGGTGGAGGAATATCAGCAGCAGCACCAGCACCAGACGCCTCGGCCTGTGCATCACCTGTAGAAGACAAAGGAGGGGGGAAAGCACCAGAAGAATGAACACAAGGAGGCCTCAAATGTGAAGCCCTCAGACGAAGAAAAGAGGCACCTATAGGACCAGTAACATGTACGGGCTCAGACGCGGGGAAACCATCTAAACCTAAAAACAACAAAATCCTATGAATAAAGATAGGATAGACAAGAGCGTGACCAACAGCGCTACTCCTATGAATCTCGTTCAAAGAACAAAGAAATAGATGAGGAAAAGAAATAGAAGCACCAGAGACAAGGGCATATAAAAACACACATCGCTCAATAGGGATAGTGTGGAGATGAGAGATAGGCCACAAAGAATGACACACTATCCTAAGAAAAAGATAGGTAGTCACAGGAAGCTCAGCGGACGTGATCTGAGGATCAGAACCCCACTGGATAGAAGACCCAGTGATGTATGACATGACGTCATCAAGGGGTGGAGACTCCTCATAAGGATAGTCAGGCTGCCTAACGATCGGAACCCCAAGAGCGTCGGCCACTACCCTAGGGGTAATGGTGAACTCAACACCTCATATCGAACTCTTAACAAGGGTGTTGGAATCATAGACGTGGCAAGAGAGGTTCGAATAGAACTCTCTAATTAGGGCGGTCGGAGGTGGATGATCTATCTCCAACAAGGACAACCAACCTCAACTCTCCAAGTTTGACCTAATGGCAGGATCTAACTCATCTAGCAGAACAGAACGCTCAGCCCAAATCTTCCTCTTACTATTCAGCTTATCAAAGGCCTCTCTGCTTTTGGCATCCTTAAAAAACTCACTCCTAGAGGGTGACTCAGAAGAAGAGGAGAGAGTCCTATGAGCTCTAGTTTTCCTAGGCATGGTGCTAAGGAAAGGACAAGGACATAAAGCAGAACCAAAAGACCAAAAAAAAAGAAAAAACTAAGGGCAGACTGCAAGTTAGCACAAAACAAATATAGACCAAAAATCTATATGATGCATGAACAGATTAAATGACATGATGCATGCGCTAATGCAGTGAAACTAGGTTCAATTTAAGTTCAAATTCACAAAATTGGCTTGAGCATAGAGTTTCTAACAAAAAACCCCCAAAAATTTGAAAGCCACTTGTATGTTTTTAAAGAAATTTGACCAATTGATCATCACACAAGTGAGAAAACAGATTAGAATGATCAATTACATCAATCTAACAAGCCAATTTCATCAATTTCAAGCCAATTGAACAAAAACCTCAATTCGGTTTCAAAACAAGCCCTAGAATTTTTAATTTATCTCAAAACCTCAAATTGATCAAATTAACCATCATAGATTAGGAATAGAACGATATAGCAACAAAACCCATTGATTAATTTCACAAAATAAGGCTTGATTAATCAAAAACCCTAATTTATGCATAGTCCAAAAATTTACCCAAAAAACATGAAAAGTAATGCAAAAGAAAGGGTAATATGGACATACCGGCTTATGGAGAGAGAAACCTTGCAAGAAATTAGGAGGAAAACGACAAAAAAATTGTTGTGAAGCCTTGCCGAGTCGGAGAGAGAGAAAAAGTTTTGAAAAGTGTTTGAAAAAGATGTTTGAACCAGTCAAAACTGAGTTTTTAAAAAAAAACTTGATTCACGATTTTCAATTAATCGAAAATCAGTTTCGATTGATCGAAACAGACAGAGGCTCACCTAAAATTTTAAGTGCAATTTCGATTGATCGAAAAACAGACTGGATCAATCGAAATTTTGGAAAAAGCACAGTTTTGAAAAACTCAGCAATTTTTGTGAATTCACTCCTCAAAGCATAAAAAAATAAAATAAATGCATGAGTATGAGATGAAATGAGTTTCAAAAACCCAAGATTTTAAATCCAGTTTTCCAAAATTAAGATTTTCAAATCAACTCCCTTTGAATTCTCAAGCAACAACTCTGTTTTGCATAAAAATCAAAGTATTTTCAAACTTGGTTGGTTAGACCAAAAACACACACAATAAAATGTACAAAGTTTAGCAAAGAGTAACTTGTGTAGTGTGTGTAACTAGCAAAAACTTGAGATACATGTGAGGTGATATGTGAATAGAAATCAATCACAAAGTCTACAAAATTCATCACATAGAATTTAAAAGAGACTATCACCTAAAGAGTTACATCATATAACTCCCACATCTCCTAGAACATAAGCTTGCAATCATGTAAGTTTCTTGAATTTTGCCTCATAATATACACACCAATTTTAATTTATTCAGAAACTTATTAAAAAGTCAGGATAATGTACACACCAATTTTAATTATGTGATTTGGCATCAAGCCTAATAGTACACAATTTGAATTATTAAGCAATTAAACCGAGGCTACACCTTATGTTCTTTTTGTGCATGTGCTACACTTTCTCGAGCACATAATCTTACGATATGCACTAAGGTGTTCATGATTGGCTTGTGAACAGTGGTGAGATGGTTATTTATGCATTTCTGAAAAGGATCAAGTCCGACAATCAAAGGCATGTGACTTCAAGATCAAGACAAAAGTGATCAAAAACCATACACATCTTTCCCACACAACATGCACTACAAAGTTTCACCTAGAAAAGTGCAATAGATAAGCCCATCAAAGCTAAACAAAGTACACAGACATGTTGTGTAAAAATAAATTGACCAACCTTGTTTTTAAAAACCAAGAGAGTAAATACAAAACACAATTTGCTTTCTTTTTTTTTCTCTTTCTTTTTTTTTTTTAAAAAAAATTCTTGAAAAGAAGAAACAAAAGCAATCCTAGAATGAAATGCATGAATGTTATGCAATGCAAATCCTAGAAACAAAAAGGTAAAAGAAACCAAAGAACAAAGGTCACAAAAGATAGAGCAATGAAGCATAAGGACCATGTCAGAAAGACTCAATTAGATCGAGCCTTTTGCATCCAAAATCTCTTAGATGCATTACGAGCATTGGAGTTCTTATTCACATTAGAGTGATTTCCAACTCCGGGATTGGAATAAAGGTTTAGAGCCTTTACTAATTCACCAATAAGTGCCATAGGATCTTCTGCTTGAGGCACAGGCACTTTCGGCTTATTTGCTCGCTTAGCTGCTTGCAGCTTATAACAATTTAGATGAATGTGTCCAGACTTTGCACAAAAATGACAAACCCAAACAGGTTTACCATGCATCTTGTCCTTAGTAAGGGTAGACTCCTTAGGTTTAGACTCTTTCAGATCAACCCTAATCTTCCTAGGAGGTGTGACCTCTACAGGTTTAGCAGTCTCACTCACAACCTCACTCACAGGGGGTTCAGAGGAAGAAGAAGGAACAAAGTTTGTGGAATTTGGTGCAGTCACAGAGATGCTTTCAACAAAACCTAATCCAGATTTGTCAGAATGAGCCTTTTGAACACTTAGCATTTGATCAAGTTTAGAACTAGCAGATCTAGCAACAGATAAATCATATTCCAAAGATTTAACTTTATCAAGCAAGAGCATATTCTCAGTTTTCACATTGTTCAAAAGATCATTAGCATCAACCAAATTAGCAAGCAATTTTTTTTTTTTTTTTTTTTAAGCTCAAGAGAAGCAATTTTCTTTAAGCCTAATTCAACATTCATGGCATCATTTGCAGTAACTTTGCAAAGTTTATTGTAGGCTTCTTGAAGATCTACATCCTCAAAGAGTTCCCCATCAGAAGGGTTCTCTTCAACAGATACACTTTCATTGACTACAGCAATAGTAGTGAAAGCAATGAAGTTTCCCTCTTCGTCACATCCAGACTCATCATCTGAAACTTCATTATCACTAAGGGTTACAGCCATAACCTTCCCCTTAGACCTCAAGTATGTGGGATATTCAGATTTCATGTGACTATACCCTTGACATCCAAAACACTGAGGACCCATAGAATTATTTGAAGATTGACCAACTTTTTCTCTAGGTTTTTCATTGTTATTAACCTAAGTGGGATCATTCTTCCTAAAGTTTCTAGGTTCAGCAGTTCCTCTTACCTTTCTGTTACTATTCCTAAGAAAGTTTCTAAAGTTCTTGGCAAGGTAAGCAATCTCTGTAGCAGAGAGCTCATCATCAAATCCACCAACATCAACATCATCAACTGACTTAAGAGCCATTGACTTGGATTTGTTAGTTTTGGGTAGGTCCAACTCATAGGACTGAAGAGATCCTACAAGTTCATCAACAGGGATGGAGTCCACATCCTTGCTCTCAGTGATGGCAGTCACTTTGGGTCTAAAGTCCTCAGTCAAAGATCTAAGAATCTTCCTAACAATTTTAGGTTGATCATAGATTTCACCCAAATTATATGCAGAATTAACAATGTCATTTAGTTTAGCATAGAATTCATCATCAGACATCCTAATGCTTTCAAATCTAGATGTTAACTGCTGCAACTTATTAATTTTAACTGCCTTAGTGCCTTCATGCACAGTCTGGAGGATTTTCCATGCAGTGTGAGCAACCTCAACATTAGAGATTCTCTTAAATTCCTCCATAGAAACAGCATTAAAGATGGCATTCATAGCTTTGCTATTGAACCCAGCTGCTTCTTTTTGAGAAGTTTGCCACTCACTCACAGGAGTAGTGGGCTTCTCCCATCCGTATTCAACAGAGTTCCAGACTCTCTCATCAATTGATTTCAGGAATGCTTTCATCCTTACTTTCCAATAAGCATAATTATTCCCATCAAAGTGAGGAGGAATAACCAGAGAGTGTCCGTGTTCCATGACAACAGGGGTCAAGGATCAGCTCAGAGATCAAAAGATCTACAACAAGAGAGCTACTTGCTCTGATACCACTTGAACGGTTTTTAGACCCCTTAACACAACCGGATTAACCTAGTTAATTAGCCAAGTGATTAACTTAGTCAAATTATGCAAATCTAGGTTATCACAATCAAACAATCATATCAAGTATATAGCAGCGGAAATATAAATAACACAAAGATATGATGACCCAGGAAAACCAAACCGGTAAAAAACCTGGGGAGGATTTAACCTAGCTATCCTCAAGGTAAACTTGAATCCACTATCTTGAAAGAATCGAAGTTCATACAATAAGACTTACAAGCCCCCACGCTCGACTTCTTATTGCTACCCACCAGTAGAACTTACTGACACGACCACGTGCAAGCTCTGAGACCACAGACTTCTTCTTTCTTGGATTCTCTAGCAAGTACAAGCACACCCGCTTATGTATCTTTAAGCTCTTATGGCAGCAACTGAATGATCATCAAGTTCTTGAAGAAATCTCCTCTTGATAATCCTAAGCTTGTGTGAAGGAAAACTCCTCACAGATCTCACAAGAGATTCACACAAACAGCAATATGAGCAACCTCTAAAACGTGGCTAGGGTTTGCCTTATATACCTAGGGCAAAAACATAAAACCCTAAACGTTTTAGGAGTTAGGGCTGAGTTGAAAAAACTGCAGGAAAATGCATCTATGCGAAATTCGATTGATTGGGCCTAAGCTTCGATTAATCAAGCCAAGCCGAGATGCACATTAAATTCTGCATCAGCTTGATTCCAACTTTACATGAACAACACAACTTTGAGCAAGTCTAAACAAGAATAAATAACTTGTTTTGATCATGGTTTGCCAACGATACAAATTAGAGTTCTAAATACATGAAATCCTAAGTCTTTAGAACCTAACAAACCCTTACCCCAATACCTAATTGGACTTGTATTGTAGCGGCAATCTTTCCATTCAATGCACGAATCACAGTACGTGACTAACCAGTGATGCACGAATCCTAGTACGTGACTAACTTCTTTGCACGAATCCCAATACGTAACTAATTCCACAGCAACCCTTTGATTGATGTAGTTGATTTGCAACAGCTTCACATAGAAACACCAATAAGATCTTCAATGATATTGTGAGAGACTTTGCTTGATTATAGAACCCAAACACGTACAAGAAACGCAGCAAGAACTCTTTCTTCTGTAGAAGGAGGCTAGGGTTTCAAAAGGAAAACCTTATGAAGCTCTCTAGGGTTAGGTTTTTTCTTTTTCCACCTCCTTGTTTAAATAGGAGCTCAATGGCCTCTCCTATTCCAAATAGGTATACACAAACCTTGGGCTTTCCTAGTTTAGTAAGGATTATACAAATCCATAAATAAATAGCCTTTTAGAATAAAAACGTTGTTGGCTATAGTTTGAATCCCATAAGCTCGATAGATCAAACATGTGTCGAGCTTTAATGAATCTCAATAGATCGAGCTTCTGTTGAGGAGGTATCGAGACCTTCAAATTGTACTTTTCTTGACCAGTTCTTGAGTAATCTTTATGTCTTCAATGTAACCACTTGTAATGATATTCTTGAACCTACATAGATTTATCCAAATACAAGTAAAGTGCGTTTTGTCAAGGATATGCCAATTACATAAATATATGCCCCTTACACATTTAATCCTAAATCTTTAGAACCTAACAATGTATGTTTTCTTCTCTTCTCTTTTTTTTTTTTTTTTTTTTTTTTTTTTTTTTTACATGTGTTGTTTTTATTCTCACCTTATACTCATGTTTCTTGTTTATTTAACTTGTCTATATCTCACATAATGCCTTGATGGATCTTGTTTAGTGTTTCAGTTTAAGACAGGTTGCAAGTCTTTCATACATTGATCTCTCTTCTTGCAAAGTTTTTCAAGAGCTCAAGTATTAGATAGACTTATATATTTTTGGTGTCAATCATTGAGTAGAATGTATTCTAGGATATCATTGTATTCTCATAGTTTTGTCACGGATTGTCAAAGAGAGATTGTTAGCGTTGTATTTTTCATGTGTTGGCATATCTTTTGACAAAACACACTTTACTTGTAATTAGGTAGTTTAAGTGGTTTCTAGAATATCATAAAGTATGTTTGACAAACAAGACAAGTGGTGTTATTGAAGACATGAAGACTGCACCAAGAAATAGGTGAAGAAAAGTTGAAAAAATGAACTTCGACACTAGTCTCGACACTAGCTCAATACTAGCATCTATCTCAAATAAATGAAGAATCTCAATAGTAGTTTCAACACCTCTCAATCTATCAAGTTTCGCAAATCTAGAAATCTCAATTTTGTTTTTCGGTCCATGATAACTTGGATTATTGGGGTTTCGTTTATTAAACCTTTAAGGGATATAAAAAACTTTATTTTAAAGTTATCACAAGACACTGAGACTCAATTAGAGAACTCATACACTATTGGTGAAGCTACTGCGTTCTTATGCGCCTTTGGGTTTTGTAATCAAGTGCTTCCAAATCTTCTAAGTGTATTGAAGTAAAGAATTTTGCATCCAACAACAAACATCAATTGTTGGGAGTTAGTCACGTATTGGGATTGGTGCAAAGGAAGAAGTCCCTATAAGATCAAGTCTAATTGGGGATTGATGTAAAGGTTCAACTGTAGGTTGGTATTTTAGGATAGTCTAGGGTAGATGTAAGATTCATTATACTTGTAACCGCTTAATTCTTGATTAATGATTCTTAAGAGTGGTGATCTAAAAATCACTCAGTAGAGTTTTTATCTTGTAAGAGGTTTTCCTCATTAGTCAACAAGTTACCGTACCAAATTTATTTTTTGCTGTATTTTAATTTATTTGGTGATTTGTTTGTATCTCCACGATTTGCATGTAATTTGATTTAATTAATCAACTTGATAAATTGAATTGATTAACTGGGTCAATCTATAACCCAGCAAATGTAATTAAGGCACCTCACGCTTGACAGACAGGGAAGTTTGATTTTAATGCAACCGTTATGACATGCAGACCATATTTGTAACTAGAAGCTTTGATATACGGTTTTTGGAATGTGATATATCTTTGTACAAAGAGAAAACCAGTCACTTCTAATCGCTATAATTGTATGGATTTTACATTGTATTTATTTAGAAGATTCCCATAGCATCATTGTAGTTATTATAAATAGTACTAGTTTAGTACGTACATATATTTGAAAAGTTATTCTTCCAGCATTCACCAAACAAAAACCTTATGATTCCAACATGGTACGGGATTGTTTTTTGATATGAGTCACAGTACCTGCTCCTGCTTCAAGTTTATGACACACTAGAGCGTTCTAGAAGCCCACCCACCAACCCACTGTTTGGGATGGAGCACAAGGGAAATGCTCTCGTACATGATTACTTTTATGTTAATATTTCGAGTTCAGCTAGATCAGTACAAACTGTTTGTTTATTTCATTCCCTATGATTGATTGTAAAATTTGGCCTTAATCTACACTAATTTATAAATTATCAAGTGCCCCCACAGCACCAACTACCAAACCAAAAACTAGTACATAAGCAGATTTTATTTTATTTTATTTTTTTCCATCTTTTAATTTATTGATGGAAAACTAAAGAAGAGACGAGATAACAGAAAGAATATTTCGGCAAAAGTAAAAAGTGAAAAAAGATAGCATAAAAATATTTATGTATTTCTCAACATCAAAAGATATGACATGTGCTTCAAGAGTGAATGTGAATCAATTATACAACACAGTAGGAAATTTATCAATGTCAAAACATTTATATTTGGATAGTACTAGGAAAATGGCTCTTGGTATTGACAAGAGACTCAGGTCAAATCCCATGGTCTAAGAACTGGGTTTTATCTAATCTAAAAAAATGATTCGTAGTTGCTGCCCTAATCATTCTTCTTTCTTTCCTTATTGTTCTTTTTGGTTACCGTTCTAGCGATATACAAGATGTATGAATGAGCAACCAACCAAGTAAATTAATTCAATCCTAAAGAAAGGACATTATAAGTACATAAGAGGTAGACGTTGTAAGATCTCTGTATGCATGGTTTAAAGAGTTTGAAATGTATCAGCACCACGATAAAATTAGTTTGCTATATTATATTCTGCTTTGATTTTATTGTCGGCTTTTGTTCTTTTTCTGCAAAAAAAAAATTAATGTTTTTGTAACCTAGATGCCTAAATCGACGATGGTAAGTATTTTTTTTTTTTTTTTGGCTAAAAATTCAATTTTAAGGATTTAGACGTCATCTCCTAATCAAATCTATAAATAATTTTTTTTTTTTAGAAAAAAAAAAAAAATCTATATCATATACTATATAATAAGAGTTTGACTTAAAAGCCATGGTTGCATCAAGTGGTTTCACCAAAATCATATCATATTCTAAGTTGATAAAATCTTAATTTAATTACAATCCAAATTCTTCATCTAATATTTTTCTTATTATAATTTATAAGTTGATAAAAAATATATATATCAATTTGATTACAATCTAAAATCTTCAACTAATCCTTATTTTTTATTTAAATTATATTACTACACAAAAAAAAAAAAAACAATTAATGTCCAAATGTTCTTATTCAAACCTAAGTGCAATGTGGTGCTTAACTTGGTTGGCTTGCATTACTGCATACATTGGCTTGGAGTGCCAGTATTTATTCCCTGGCCTTTCCATTCTTCTGGATTGTTTAATTTCTATGTAATACTAATATGTTTATTTTTAGATATGTGAACATTTGGTAATGTAAAGAGAATTAAAAGTATTTAACTTTGTAATGAGAAAAACAAAAAGATTTCTTTTATCCAAAACACTAACAATGAGTTAATTCAAACTAAAAAAAGAAATAAGTAAACGTGAATGATGGAAATTAGGAAATAGGGTAGAATTTTTTTTTTCAAGTTATATAAGCTTAGAAGTTTAAAATTATCCAAAGAAGAAGAAGTTAAACTCAACCTAACTTTATCCATATAATTTTCTATTCATCTAACATTAGGCTTTTTGTTCATATCAACTTCTTCAACATGGACTGTTGTATATACATACATACATATATATATATATATATATATATCAAATAATTCATAATGAATACCTACTATATGGTTCTTTTTCTCTATTCTTCTCTTCTTTTACCTACAACCTTGCAAGTATGTATTTGTTTACTCTAATTATTTTTTCATTAAATTGAATAAGTTTTGTGTATTTTTTGTCTTTTGTTTAACCTAATTTGCTTAAGTTTTATCCAATTTATATGATTATGGTTTGAGAATCAATTATTAAATATGCTTAGACATTATTTTTTAAAATTATTTTGTGTTTTATGACATGGGTTCCAATGGTGATATGTTGCTTTCATCCTCTCAATTTTGATTTAGAGAACAATCTTCTTTTTAGCTTATTATTAAGCATGTCTTGATATAAATTTGATGATAAATTGTTCATATTTTTTTTTTCCCAATTGAAATAGCTTTGGCTAACTATTAGAGTTGTACACTTTTACCTATAAAAGAAGGTAGTCTGTCCATTTAGTTTATTTATTTATTTATTTATTTTAATAAATTCTTAAATATGGTTTGACATGATTTTTATCAATCATTAAATTTTCTAATAAAGAACATTGACAAACAAGAACAAGGATACACTAAAAATTTAGTCTACGAAGAGGTATTCAACAAATCAACAATCTCCCAAAGATACAAAATTTTGATTAGAGCACAATTAGTATGTTACAAAATAATAATTTTTTATTTAGGTGTTATCATTTTATATTTAATAGTTATTATACCAATACAATTTATTCCTTTTTTATTATAATAATTATTTATTTCATTATTATTTATCAAACAAAATATATATTCTATAAGTTTATGATAAAACTATGCAATGCGCTGGCCTTTATCTAGTCTATATATATATATATATATATATAAAACCGAAGCCTCTAAACCTCTCACAATTTTCCACATCAGCACAATATTTAAATAAAATTATCATTTTATTTAAATAAAATTATTTTTGTTTAGTCCAAACTTAATAAGGAGTAAAACTCTATTTCTCTAATAAGTCCAACTTAAATTCAAACTCATCATTATCATTTTTTTTAAACAAAATTATTTTTGTTTAATCAAAACTTAAAAATGAGTGAAACTCTATCTCTCTAATAATTCTAACTTAAACTTAAACTCAAACGTTGATAATCTATATAAAAACATAAATTCTGATAGGACTAAAAAAAATACAATGAAAAAAAGAGACTCACCTTGAAAATAGGACTCAAAAAAAAATAAATAAATAAATAAAAGAGACTTAGGTGTGTTTGAGTGTATTTGATTACCAATTTGTATTTGGTACATGTCTCTATACTATATTTTGCTTGTATTTTCATTCCTATTTTTTATTTGAAAGATCCTTCTCAAGTTTATAATTATTTTATACTTTGTAAAAGCCCTTTTGTACATAAGGTAGAAGTCATGTTCAAAGTTTAGCTCATTGAAAGAGGGGCAGCTCAGTGATGATCTCCCTCTTAAGTTTCTTCTTGGTTGGTTTTTATTTTTTTTTTTTTTAGCAGGTGATCTTTGCTATGCAATCTTCTAACTCCAAATTTTAAAGCTATGTACTTTTAGTTGCTAATATTTTACTGTTTTATACTCTATTGCCAGGATTGCATTAGTGGAAATTCAATTTCATTCAATTTTATGTCGAATTTTTTATTTGCTTTCATATGTGCTTGAGATTTTCTTTCTATTTTATTCTTTTGTTATATTTAGAATTGATTTTTTTTTTTTTAAGTATTTGGGTTAATCTCCATATTTATATTGACATTGTTTTTGTGGGTTTTTGAGTTGGAATTTCTACTAATTTTTTTTTTTTTATTGTACATGGCAAATAAATCATCTCTATTTTTTTGGAGAAAAATCAAAGCTGCAACCTATGCCTTCTAGCTTAGGGAATGATAAATTTTTATTTGGTATGTTATATATAAATTTGTTGAATTTGTTTGGTTTTGAAGTAGAATTTGGGGATTCTATAAATTTTGAAGTTTTAAGTCTTAGGGTTTTTAGTATTTGCATCTCAGCAGGTTGATCTTAATTCTTCACCTTAAATGTTTTCTATTTAGGTTCACGTGATTTTTTGTTTTCTTATAAAAAGCTCTGATTTTTGGTTGATTAATTATTTGTTTGGATTAATTTCAATAAATTATTTGTTTGGATTCAACATAAAAGATAATGAAATTAGATATTATAATTTTGATATTGTTCCATGTTTTGAATTGTCTATATTGTTATTGCTACGAGAAAGTCATATAGCTACTCAAATTTGAAACTTGGTGTGTCTTCCTCATATCATGGTCTTTGTTTATATATTTGCAGTTGTAAAGTTGTGATTTACAACTATGTGTTTTGTTGGCTTTTATTCCGTGCCAAATTTGATTGTAATTACTTTCAATTATTTATACCCTGTATTTGTTGTGGGAATTGTTGTAAGGGGTGTGTGATAGAGAGTGTGTGAAGACTCAAGCAAAGTGGAAGCTGAAGGAATCTCGCGGGTATGTCGCGACTAAGCTTCCCGCGAAGTGAAGCATGTGCCTTGCACATGCTGGAATGCGAAGAGTCAGGACAGATGGAGACAGCTGTCTCTCGCGAGTATCTCGCGGGTAAGGCCTTCCCGCGAGACACCCGCGAGACATGCTGTTCTGCCAGCCTGTACTGACTGACTCACACATTCTGCACCTATCCTATATAAACCCCCATTACCCACAAATGTTGAGGAATGCTTCAGAGAGAAAACCCTAGCCA
This sequence comes from Quercus aquifolioides, assembly GCA_019022515.1. Classification (NCBI taxonomy): domain Eukaryota; kingdom Viridiplantae; phylum Streptophyta; class Magnoliopsida; order Fagales; family Fagaceae; genus Quercus; species Quercus aquifolioides. Next base: position 21,360,468 of record CM032325.1, on the reverse strand, counting down.
AACACATTTGCAATTAGAGATTGTCATCCCTACCTTTCTCTATACACTTGCTTGTGGTATCTCCTCAACCCTTCCCTCTCCATTTCCACACCATTGAGAGGTTGATAGTCCAAACACTTACCACACCATTTGAGAGTGTTGAGTGACGTTTTTGGTGCTGCTGGGAAGCATTGGAAGAAGCCAAGGATGGCAGATGCAACATGGAGCTTGTTGCGGGATCCGGAGAACTAGACAAGACACGGTTTCGAGAAGCCTTGTTGGAGTAGGAGCTTGAAGGGCTTAGGTGCATCGGGTAGATTAGGCTTGGAGGGTCTTTTGCTCACTCATGTATCCCAACTGATTGTCTAGTGGATCGATTTCCGCTTGGAGGGCGGCGGAGAGGTTTTTCGCCGAGTTCTTCGGTTTCCTCTTCGAAAACACGTCTTGGTGTTTTCTGTGTTTGCATCTTTCTTCCCTACTCTTTTATATTCCATTATACTGCTGTGTTGCTTAGTTTATGGATTAGAGTAGCTTATTGATTATACGCTTGTGTTTACACGTTTCCGCACTTAGTATTAAGTTTGTGTAAAATCAACCAAGCCGTAATTTTAATTGGGGGTCTAAACAGCTCTTGTGTTTTTCAACACTTTTTCGAGCTTTCAATTGGTATCAGAGCAGGTACACTTGCTTGGTTTAAATACCTTAGTGTGATCCTAGACCCCTCGGTGTGTTTGGTGAAGTGTTTGTGTTTTAACCACCATGAAGGATTTGATAAGTGTTTGTGAAAATGACTCAATGAACATATTTAAAGATTATTCTAGCAATGCTGTCTTAGAGTTATTTAAATCCAAGAAACATGCTAGAATTTTTTGTCACATGCTGAAATCTTTAGTTCATAGGAATCATGATATTCACAATAGCCTATGTGAGTCAAAGTCTTTGAACTATGAATATGAGAGAAGAAATAAACAGCTAAGTGATAAAATTGGTCGTTTAAAAGGGAAACTTCACTCATCTTTGAATGAAATCAATAGAAATAAGTCTTGTTTTGATGATCAAGAATGTCTCTCTCATGCATGCCTTTTTGTTCATACCACATTGAAAGTGTTTAACTCATGTTTGTGGTACCTTGACAGCGGGTGTTCTAGGCATATGACTGGAGAAAAATCTCTATTCAAAACTCTTAAAGAGAAGGAAGATGGATTTGTGACATTTGGGGATGGTAGTCATTCACAAGTTCTTGGAAAGGGAACAGTGGATATTCCGGGTCTGCCGTTGATGACTGATGTGCTATATATTAAGGGTTTAAAAGTGAACTTGTTAAGTATCACTCAGATTTGTGATGAAGATTTTCTGGTCCAATTCTCAAAGAAAGGGTGTCTAATCTTGAATGAAGAAGGTGTCCAAGTTCTAAAGGGACTAAGGACCACGGATAATTGCTATGGGATCATTCCAAAACCCAGCATAGCATGTCGAAGTGCACGGGTAAATCTCTTGGAACTGTGGCATCAACGGCTTGGTCATGCAAATTACACACAAGTGGCGAAAGTCTCGAAGCTTGAGGCTGTGGTTGGCTTACCTAAGTTTGGGAAGATTGAAAAGAATTTGTGTGGTCCGTGTCAATTGGGAAAACAAACAAAGTCAAGCCACCCTAAAGTGAATGTGGTTGCAACTTCTCGTCCGTTAGAACTACTGCATGTGGATTTGATGGGTCCTACTAGAACAGAGAGCATGGGTGGAAAGCGGTACATCATGGTGACAGTTGATGATTTCTCAAGGTATTCTTGGGTGGACTTTCTTAGAGAGAAATCGGAAGCATGTGATAAGATGGAGAAATTGTGCAAGAGATTGATGAATGAAAAGGGAGTACCTATCATCAAAATCAGGAGTGACCATGGGAAAGAGTTTGAAAATGCGAAATTTGAAGCATTTTGCAATGAACACGGCATTAAGAGGGAATTTTCAGCCCCAAAGACTCCACAACAGAATGGAGTAGTTGAAAGGAAGAACCGGGTGATTCAAGAAATGGCTCGAGTAATGTTACTCAACAAAAATCTTCCACAGAAGTTTTGGGCTGAAGCTGTGAACACGTCTTGTCACATTGGGAATAGGATTTACTTTCGAGCAGGAACGAAGAAGACTTCATATGAAATTTGGAGAGAAAAGAAGCCGAAGGTGAAATATTTCCGAATATTTGGGAGCAAATGCTATATTCTCAACGACAGAGAGAATCACGGAAAATTTGATGCTAAAAGTGATGAGGGAATATTTCTAGGCTATTCATTGAATAGCCGAGCATATAGGGTGTTCAATAAACGCACCAAGACGGTAATGGAGTCAATAAATGTGGTCATTGATGATACCGTATCTGAAAGGGAAAGGGATGACGGTGAAGGGTCAAACCTGAAGAAGGGGGAAGTTGAGGACAACATGTCTCAAGATGATGGAATCGAGGAAGAGTCACCAGAAAAAGAGTCTACACCTCCTATACCAAGAAGGGAGACCAGATCGATGCAAGGACCCTCTAGCCCTCTCACTCCTCCGGAAGTTCAACCTCCAATTTCTCGAGATGAAGAACCTTCCACCTCCAAGAGACCATCTTCAAGGGTAACCCTCAATCATCCAACAAGTAATATCATTGGTGACGTAAATGAGGGATTTCGTTTGAGAAAAGGACCAAAATACAGTGCAAATCATGTGACGTACAATTGTTATCTTGCTCAATTCGAACCAAAGAAAGTAGATGAAGCCCTTAGAGACGAAAATTGGATCGAGTCTATGCATCAGGAGCTACATCAGTTTGTCAGAAACGATGTATGGGAGTTGGTTCCGAGACCCAAAGATACTCATGTCATTGGCACCAAATGGATCTTCAAGAACAAAACTGACGAAGATGGTGAAGTAGTTCGAAACAAGTCTAGGCTGGTAGCTCAAGGATATACTAAAGTGGAAGGCATAGACTTTGATGATTCGTTTGCACCAGTCGCAAGGTTAGAGTCAATTCGAATTCTACTGTCTATTGCATGTGTTATGGATTTTAAATTGTACCAAATGGATGTAAAAAGTGCATTTCTGAATGGCTTCCTAAATGAAGAAGTATTTGTTGAGCAACCAAAAGGATTTCAAGATCCTCACTTTCCGGATCATGTGCTAAGGCTGAAGAAAGCATTGTATGGTTTGAAACAAGCACCAAAGGCATGGTATGATCGTCTCACAACATACTTGTTGGATCGTGGATTCAAAAGAGGTCATGCTGATCGGACCTTGTTTGTAAAGAGAGATGAGAAGTCTCTCCTAGTTGCTCAAGTGTATGTGGATGATATTGTTTTCGGTTCCACCATTGACCAGTTGGCTCATGAATTCTCTGAAGAAATGAAAAGGGAGTTTGAGATGAGTATGGTGGGAGAGCTGAACTATTTCCTTGGGCTTCAAGTGAAACAGCGGAAAGATGGAATATTCATATCTCAAGAGAAATATGCCAAAAATCTTGTTAAAAGATTTGGTCTAGACTCTAAGAAGCATACTTCCACTCCAATGAGCTCCTCATCAAAGCTGAGTCGGGATGCAGCAGGGATAGAAGTGGATCCAACGTTGTATCGAAGCATGATAGGCAGCCTCTTATACCTCACTGCTAGTAGACCAGACATAGCCTTCAGTGTAGGCGTGTGTGCTCGATTCCAGGCAGCCCCCAAAGAGTCACATTTAATAGCTGTCAAAAGAATTATCCGTTACATAAATGGCACCTCAGACTATGGGATTTGGTACTCAAGAGATTCAAATGACTGCTTAGCCGGATATTCTGATGCTGATTGGGCTGGTTGCATTGATGATAGAAAAAGTACTTCCGGTGGATGCTTCTATCTTGGAAATAACTTGGTGTCATGGATGAGCAAAAAGCAGAATTCAGTCTCTTTATCAACAGCCGAAGCCGAATACATTGCTGCTGCAAGTTGCTGTGCACAATTACTATGGATGAAGAAGCTCCTTCATGATTATGGAATCACTCAAGACACGATGTGTGTATATTGTGATAATACAAGTGCCATAAACTTGTCCAAGAATCCAGTTCAACACTCGAAGTCAAAACATATCGAAATTAGGTATCATTTCATTCGAGATTTGGTGGAGGAAAGGACCGTGTACTTAGAGTTCATCAACACCGAGAATCAGAAGGCAGACATATTCACTAAACCTCTAGATGGCCCAAAGTTTGAATCTTTGCGTAAGACCATCGGTGTCGGTATCATTCCCTGAACTCTATCTCTTGTGTGAACCTATACTACTTTATGCTGCATACCTGTTGTGTTGGTTCCACTTGTTTAGTGTCTAATTGTTTTGTTTTTTATCTGTTTTGGTTTGAATTTTTGTTGATTGTTCTTTTATTGCTCTGTTTTGGGTGTGTTCAAAAAATTCAAAATCACATAAAAAATAGAAAATCCAAAAAGTTTGATCACTTTGTTGAGTTTTGTCTCAAAGCATGTTTTGCCGTGTACCTTTGTACTTATGGCTTTGTGCATTTAACGAGCTTAGCTTGTCTCTCATGCACTCATATCATTGTGGAAGAAATTCTGAAATCTATGTGACTGTTGTAAATAGATCTTCAACCTTGTCCTGAATAATTAGTGAATGGTTTTGTTGATCTGGAGACATGCATAGACTCATGCCTATATATCTTCCCACTTTTATTTTTTTGCTTAAAAGAGCTCTCTAATTGTAAATCTCCAAATGAAAAGAGATATAGAGCTGCAAAAGCCTGTCGCACAAACTAGTATTCGACTAGGAAAAAGGGAAAGCGACCAAAATAAATTGTATGATGCCCAACAAGCCAAAGGCTAACTCATAAATTGAAATATCAAAAATTTCAGGCATCTTTCTCTAAATAAGATTCTCTTTGCTCAAAAGTTGCAAATGATATGTTAAAAATGGAGCCAAATGAAAAGCTTCAATGAATTATTGTCAAGTACATGTGGGAGGTCATATATGCATGTTTCTATAATTGAGATAGATCACATAATCTAGTGCTAGTTGTGTATGCCTTGATTGAATTGATCATTGAAGCTTCACATTGGACTAAGGACTATCTCATTTTTGATATTCACACACAACACACAAGTCTATGTTCAATGAATGCCCTATTCATTTGTGTGATTGTACTTGATTAAATGTGTTTTCACATGCTCAATCTTTGTTGATCAAACCCAAAAAGATTTTTGAATGTTTTATTTGTTTTTGAAAGAGATTTTATACTTTCTTGTCTTTTGTTTTCATTAAAAAGCATGTTTTTGTGTGTCTTCAAAAACTGGTTCAGGGGTTGTTTCGCGAGAAGCTCGCGACTTATAGCTTCCCGCGAAAAGGAGTTGAGGGAATTTTTTCTTTTAACTTGTCACACAGGAACTTTCGCGACTGTGTCGCGAGTGTCTCGTGACCATCAGCTACTCGCGAAATGCTGGTTAGCTAAATATTGAATTTTTTCCAATTTCAGACAGAAGTTACCGTGACTGTCTCGCGACTGTTTCGCGACATATTGCTTCTCGCGAAAATTCTGTGCTTCAGTGGCCCCTCTCGCGACTGTTTCGCGACTGTGTCGCCACTCCCTAACCCGCGAAAATCGCGTGTTTTCTGTCTTTATCTTGCTGATGTGACAGTGTTTCAAAAACTCAAAAACTTCCCTCGCTCAACCTTTGTCGAACCTTCTTCAACCCAAAATCATTTTCTTCAAAACCCTTCATCTTTAAACATCTTTTCTGCATTTCCATCTTCAAGGTATGTCTTCTAATGCATTTCCTTTCAAGTTTTTGTCTTATTTTTGCAGATTTTTCGTTAGGGTTCCAAAAATTTGGGGTTTTTTCGAAAATTTGATTTTTTTTCAAAATTGGGTGAATGTTTGTCAAATCTTTTGCTTGGACTGTGTCCCATTGGTTATTTCTGCTTCTGTGTTGGCCCCTAGTGGCATTTTATCTTGTATTGAGGGCAGTTTTTCCCTTGTTCATGCATTGCTCATGTCTTAGTTGTTGTTGTGCACACTAAGTGTTTGTCAAAATGTCCAAGTGACATTTTTGTCCTATTCTGAAATCAAGTGATTTCAATCTATAGACTTTCACTTGTTTGACCTTATTTCACTCTATTTGGTCATTGATCGTGTGTCACATGCATCTTGCACTTGCTCTCACATCCATACTCATGCACATTTGCTGAGATCCATGCATTGTGTCTATACATTCAGCAGTGTTAATTCTGTTTTGTCCTCACTTGACTCTAATTAAGTTCTGTGCTCTGTGGTCTATGGGTTGTGCTCCTGTCTCCTGTTTGTTTTGTGGTGCACAGATGTCTCCATTCAAGACTTCCGCTGTGAAAGGAGGCCGCGACAAAGGGAAAGAACCGATCATTGACGTTGATGCTGATTCTCCTAGACCAAAGCGAACTCGTGGCTCAACAGGAACTTTTGATCCTAACTTGTTCAAGTCTCATGCTGCTTTTGAATCCTTCAAGAACCACTTTCAGGGTGCTCCTTTGATAGTTGAGAGGGGGGTTGACCAGCAATCACTGAAAGACACACAAATACCTATTTGGTTTGCCACGAAAGATTGGAACTATCTGTTGTCAACTTTCGAGGATACCTATGAAAACATGGTTAAGGAATTCTATGCCAATGCCAGTGTCGTCGGCGATGAGATTAAATGCTGGGTTCGGGGAAAGACCTTTTCTGTCACACCAATGTACTTGGCAGAAATTCTACACATCAACCGGCCAATTCTCCCCATTCCGCCGGTTTATGATGAGTTGAACCCCGATGAAGAATATCTACGACAGTCTTTAGGAGCTGAATTGGAATTCTCATCCACAAGAAAGTCAATCAATGTGGCCTCTCTTTCTTCCGAGCTACGACTTCTATCAATGATCATGTGTAGCAATCTCTATCCCCTGTCCAACACTGGATATATGAACCTTGGACGAGCTTTGTTCTTGAACGATCTGATCACGGATGTCGAGATTGATGTGTGCTCTCACATCTTTCACATTTTGGCCAAAACAGTTGACCGGACAGCTTCAAGGAATTGTCTTCCTTTCTCTCGTCTTATTTCAAAGATTTTGAAGCTCAAAGGTGTCCGCCCATTGGATGATGAACGTCCATATCCAAGGCCAAGTCCAATCAACATTCGGTCTCTCCATGCTAGTATGAGCCATGCCAAGAAGAACCCCAAGCAAGAAGCCCATGCACCATCGGGTTCCTCGAGTTCTGCAACTCGTATCAATGATGAACAGATCAACAATATCTTTACTGCTCTTCAAGAGTTGAGTACGAAGATGTCCGGATTTGGGACTATCATGTACACTCACCACCGACGTCTTGATGCACAACTCACAGCTCTCCAAACTCAGATGGATGAAATTCAACGAAAGCTAGAAGGGGATGACTAGCTATTCCTTGACAAAAAGGGGGAGATGATGTTTGTGATAGGGGGAGTATGGTGAAAGGGGGAGTATGGAGATAGGGGGAGATGAAGTCAACTGTTCCTGTGTTTATTTTGTTCTTTAAAAGCTTTGATACTACTCTTTATTTAAGTATTATTTCAGAAGTTTTCTTTTGTGTTATTATCCTTGCTTTGTAGCATAGTTTACATGTACCCATGTTGCTTTTGTAAGCTTTAAGGGTTGTTTTGTTTCATTGCATATTTGTAGGCTTTTATGGTTTGTGCCATGTATTTGTAATTCTTTGCTTATGCAGCATTTATGCTTGTGCTATTGAAGTCTAATGTCATACATTTACTTCAGTACAACACTCTTGTGCCCTAGTAGGATTGTTCCTAGATGCATATACGTTCTATGCATTGGTTGAGTGATGAACACTCTTGTGCCCATGTAGGATTGTTCCTAGATGCAAATACTTTGAGTATTTTGCATTGGTTGAGTGTTGGATTTGCAAATGGTACTCTTCATATGAGCTTATCATCTTGCATATCCGGATGTTCATTCCTTGTGTGAATGAGCATAGTAATTGCTTGTGTATAGTGATTACATGTTTGATCTTGCCATGATCTAGTGTTTTCTATGTCATCTTGCTTGATCATGCTATTGTTGCTCCATATGCTTTTCAAGTTTTCTGCATACAATGATAATATTTTGTTGTTGTGTTTCAGGAGTTACTTGTTCATATGTTTCAAGAGCTTATCAGAATCTAGAATTAAGTGTGAGTGAGTTTTGCCTGTGTTCCCAAACTCACGGTTAAGTCTAGAGTCTGTTTTAGGGTTTTGTCACGGAATAGCCAAAGGGGGAGATTGTAAAGTTGTGATTTACAACTATGTGTTTTGTTGGCTTTTATTCCGTGCCAAATTTGATTGTAATTACTTTCAATTATTTATACCCTGTATTTGTTGTGGGAATTGTTGTAAGGGGTGTGTGATAGAGAGTGTGTGAAGACTCAAGCAAAGTGGAAGCTGATGGAATCTCGCGGGTATGTCGCGACTAAGCTTCCCGCGAAGTGAAGCATGTGCCTTGCACATGCTGGAATGCGAAGAGTCAGGACAGATGGAGACAGCTGTCTCTCGCGAGTATCTCGCGGGTAAGGCCTTCTCGCGAGACACCCGCGAGACATGCTGTTCTGCCAGCCTGTACTGACTGACTCACACATTCTGCACCTATCCTATATAAACCCCCATTACCCACAAATGTTGAGGAATGCTTCAGAGAGAAAACCCTAGCCAAACACATTTACAATTAGAGATTGTCATCCCCACCTTTCTCTATACACTTGCTTGTGGTATCTCCTCAACCCTTCCCTCTCCATTTCCACACCATTGAGAGGTTGATAGCCCAAACACTTACCACACCATTTGAGAGTGTTGTGTGACGTTTTTGGTGCTGCTGGGAAGCATTGGAAGAAGCCAAGGATGGCAGATGCAACATGGAGCTTGTTGCGGGATCCGGAGAACTAGACAAGACACGGTTCCGAGAAGCCTTGTTGGAGTAGGAGCTTGGAGGGCTTAGGTGCATCGGGTAGATTAGGCTTGGAGGGTCTCTTGCTTACTCATGTATCCCAACTGATTGTCTAGTGGATCGATTTCCGCTTGGAGGGCGGCGGAGAGGTTTTTCGCCGAGTTCTTCGGTTTCCTCTTCGAAAACACGTCTTGGTGTTTTCTGTGTTTGCATCTTTCTTCCCTACTCTTTTATATTCCATTATACTGCTGTGTTGCTTAGTTTATGGATTAGAGTAGCTTATTGCTTATACGCTTGTGTTTACACGATTCCGCACTTAGTATTAAATTAGTGTAAAATCAACCAAGCCGTAATTTTAATCGGGGGGTCTAAACAGCTCTTGTGTTTTTCAACACATTTTCGAGCTTTCAGCAGTTTATATTAGTTTTGAGTGTGTGTATATATAACTATTGGGAGTTTTGCTTTATTAATTTAAGAATTGTAAATTACTTTGTAGGTTTCGGTAACTATGCACTTGCAACTCAATAACATTCAATGTTAGATAACACTTCTAAACTATGGAAAAGTATAGAAGTCAAATATTTTTTCACTTTTTCAAAGTCAATAATTTTTCCATGCATCACACGGGTTAGCGACTAGTATACTATAAAATCGAAGTTTCTTATTGACCTCTTGAGAATCTGCCACATAAGCTTTAGAGCTCTCACAAATTTATAGGTCACCGCTATTTCCTTTTTACTTTTTTGAAGTTCTAATTTTATGAGTTTGTTTGGATACAGTTTATTTTACTGAAACTAAAAAGTGAAAACACTGTAGCAAAATAATTTTTAAATGTGTGAATAGTATTGTGTGACCTATTTTTAATATATTTTTTTCTGAATAAAGTGGTTGTGGGTCCCGTAAACAGTGCGTGAACGGTGCATAAACAGTGCACTTTGTCCTCTAAAGCTGAAATACGTGTAGAAGAAAAAAAAAAAAAAAGAAGGAAAATGCAAAACACCAGACAGGTTCATCTGGATCCAAACACATACTATAACTCAACCCTTCGATAATTCTTATGCTTTCATTCAATAACCTCCCCCTCATCATTTTTTCCATGGTCAACCAAATTACAGAACTACAATGCAATCGATGGAGTTCTAGATGCCCCCTGCCTCTATCAGTATTCCGTCTCTGACAACAGTTTCAAACACCTACCGCACTCCGACTTGGACAATTAGATTCAAACTCCTTCTAGTCCGACTCAACTCAGCCAAAGTCACAGAAAATCCTTTTGTTATGACACAAGTGCACCGTTTACAATGACAATTGTGAAGTGTAGCAGCTCCTCCATTCCCAATTACACCCTTATGACTTCGAAATTGTAGATAGGCTACGACAGCTGAAAACAATGTAAATGTTTTCTTTATGTTGTTAGATTATAAACAACCATAACATAAATTCTAGGATCTTGAATTATCATGATTTCACAACTGCACAAATTAATTATAAAGCTTACCTTGATCTATTGCTAAACTTTTCTTAAGATCAAGTCTTAGTATAAAAGGCATTTAATTCTTATAGAGTTTGTTTCTCTCTCTTGACCCTCTTTTCTCTTTAACTATTCAGTATATTTAATGGAGTAGCTGAATGTCTCTTTTATAGGTAGAGAGAGGACCAAATTCCTTGTATCTATAATCTCCACTTGCCCATCAAAGTCGGAGTTACTTAGGAAACTTACTTCTCCATTAACCAATGTTTTAAGGACATGTAACATCTTATTAAACCATAACTTATATGAAGTTATCAAATAGATATGTTATCAAATGAGAAAATTTATTCTTACATTCTCCCACTTGGCCCTATGATAACTTACGTTAAGGCTTAATAAGATTAACTATTAAGTGCATAATGGTACATATCCTCTTACTTTAAATTAGTCATCATAATACTATAATTAAACAACTCACTAATGTGAGTCATTGCAGTTCCATATCAATTATACGACATAGTTCCATCCATGTACTACAACACTAGCAACCTGTTTAATATAGCCCATCAATGAGAAGTGACTTAAAAGGTCTAACAATAATGTCTCTTTTGTTAGAGACTATTCCTATTATTATTCATCCATTATCATATATGTACGTACATAAAATAAAATAGGAATAATCAGAAACATATTTAATGAGATCTCTAAGTGTCAAAAGCATAAGGTAACATTAAAATAACAACCATCATGTTCTTGTAAATGTGGCTATAGCCGCATTTTTTGTAGTGTATTTTCATTTTTCTTGTGTTTGCTCCAACACATTTTCAACGAGGGCTAGGTTAATTGGAAGCATAAGTGATAGGTTGAATAACTTTGAATCTTTAAAGATACAAATTCATAATAATATATAAGAATTACTCTTATATTTCACGAATCCCACGTATGAAAGAAAATAATGGTCTTTTGAGAAACTTCAAAAACTATTATTTGATATCAATCGATCGAGATTTACACTTCGATTGGTGGAGCTTAATGACTTGATCGATCAATAAGCTATTGAGGCAGGTGTCCAAAGAATAAAATGTCAGGCAATCAACCCACACATGCTTATAATCTAAATGCTAAATATTAATATTTAATTAACATGACATTAGGAAGTGTTAAAGACAAAGAGATATGTGATCCAAGCTGATTTAGTCAGTATTTCTTAATATAAGCATTACAGTCTTTTTCTCCCCCCCCCCCCCCCCCCCCCCCACCCCAAAAAAGAAAAGAAAAAAAGATATGCAATCCACTAATTAATTACACTTGATGCAACTCTTGCGTAATGTTATAATTTTTATTTAATATTTATAAAATGACACTATTATATTTTGTATGAACTATATAAGTTTAGAGTACATGAATATGTGAACAATTTAATTTACTCGAAAATTTATAGGTATTATTTTTACACTAATAATACTATTTCAACCATTCAATTTTATCAGCATCATCACCTTCAATTACTTAATCTACATGTCCCTCACAAAAATATTTATAGCGGCATTATGGGTGGTAAGGAATTTTGCAATGCAAATATTGTTTCGTATTTTGATTTATTTAAGTCTCATCCCATACTTCTATACTATATAACATAATTATACTTTTTGAACAATATTTTTTTCACACTTTTTTACATCCACTATTCATATACATATCCATAATTAATTTGTGAATGACCACATTTTAAAAATATCAATATTTTAAGATATAAAGTGTATATAAAAAAAAGATGTGAAATAATAAATGTGCGAGAGTCAAAATACTTTAGTTTTTTTTTTTTTTTCTTAAATAGGTAAATAATTGGGGAGGTGAGAAGTACGGTTCATAGCTATAGATAGATATGATTTCATTAGGTTGATGGTTGACATCATTGCATAAGTAATTTTCTAATCTTGAAACCTTGAGGCTGTCGCCTCTTTATTGGTCATGAATGCATATCCTATTACGAGATGCCTTAATTGACTTTCATATAATGACATAAATTAGAGTTATTCTAAGATTATAACTTTTACCACATATTTTTTTCATAATTATTCTAGATTGTGACTGGTTTGCTTTTCACTTTCTGGTGGATTCAAAGCTTTTTTTTTACATCTAATCATTGTCAGCTACATATAATATTTGTGAAAAATGATGTGAAAAATGGTGTGTTCCTAAAAATTTTGCATAAATAATAAGAAAGTTGAAACATAATGCTTTCGGGGTTGAAATTATTAAGGAATGTACCTGGTTAGTGGCTAGTGCTACCACCCACTTTGCCGGGTGGGCTCACAAGCTTTGTCCATCACACCTTTTTTTTTTTTAATAAATCCTTCTCTGTACTGCTTTTCCTAGTTAAATTTCACATTGTAATTGAACGGTTTTAGATCCCTTAAACCAACCAGATTAACCTAGTTAATTAACCAAGTGATTAACTTAGTCAAATTATGCAATTTTAGGTTATCACAAACATACAATTATATCAAGAATATAAAGTAGCGGAATAATAAATAACACAAGATATGATCACCTAGGAAACCACACGGTAAAAACCTGGGGAGGATTTGACCTAGCTATCCTCAAGGTAAACTTGAATCCACTATGCGAAAGAATCGAAGTTCATACAAAAGGACTTACAAGCTCCCCGCTTGACTTCCTAATGCTATCCACCAGTAGAACTTACTGACACGACCACGTGCAAGCTCCGAATCCACGGACTCCTTCTTTCTTGGATTCTCCAATCAACTACAAGCACCCACGCTTGTTATTCTTTAAGCTCCAATGGCAGTAACCGAGTTGATCATCAAGGTATTGAACAATATCTCTACCTAGAAAACCCTATGCTTTGTGTAAAGGAAAGCTTTTTTAGATCTCACAAGAGATTTACACAAAACAGAAAAGTATGAGCAACAATACAACAAGAGCAACTTTAAAAACGTGGCTAGGGTTTTTCTTTATATACCTAGGGTAAAAACAGAAAACCCAAAACGTTTAATAAGTTAGGACTGAGTTGGAAAATTCAACAGAAAAGCATTTTGACCGAGATTCGATCGATCGAGTCTTTCTTTCGATCAATCGAGCCAGGCCAAAATGCACCAATGCATCTGCAGCCTCTCGATTCTAACTTTACATGAAAGACACTACTTTGAGCAAGCTTAAACAAGACTAAACAACCTGTTTTGATCATGGTTTGCCAACAATACAAATTAGAGTTCTAAATACATAAATTTCTAAATCTTTAGAACCTAACAGTAATGTTCAATTTGTCTACTTGTATGTCATCTGGATTTCATCATGTTTACACGTTAACAGTTGACTCCTAAAACCTGTCTATCAAGTTGCCTACAGATGCTTTTGTCTCAAATAACATCTATACACTCTCATTAAGACATGCCATATATGTTCCAACCATTGATCAATAATTGAATATAAACGCCATCATTTTCTGCGTAGATACATAGTTCTTAATGATAGAATAAATCTAACCTTTTATTATATTATACAGATTTAAGAACTTATTAGTGTACGAATATTATAAAATATCTATGTTAAGCAATGATTGCAAGGTGAAAATGGTATCTTGCATTTCATGGGAAGATACTTGTTAAGGTGGGTCGTTTTGCCTAACCGAGACCCAAAACTTTACATATATTTCAAAATTAACTACTCTGAGAAGATACTTGTAAATGACATGAAAATGGAAATGGAAGTGGCTCTACCGCTCTAGTGGTGGAGCCAGAAATTTTTTTCTAAAGGGAGCCAAACTAAATAAAATTTAATTTTTACCTTAAAAAAATTGTGATTAAAAAATGTTTCTCATAAATTAACTATCACCAAATAAATTCGTCTCACATTCTTCCATTGTATTAAAATCATTTATATAATTGGTTTTGATCTAAAATTTTAGTAATATATTTTTTATATACTTAAACAATCACTCAAAATCTCATGTCTCATATTGTATACGGTAATAATGTCATATTGATCATCAAAATCAAGATCATATTATAAGGAAACAATATTCATTCGCTTAGGTTCACATCTTTCAACCTTCTTAGGATAAAAAAATCTAAAGTTTCAACATTTAAGACAGAAGATTGAACGATAACTCTTGAGTCTTGAATCTTGAACAATTTTCCTCTTAAAATTGGGATTACTCACACTTTAGCTAATTAATTTAAAAGAACGTATATATATCAACAATCAAGTATAAATAAATAATACAGAAAGATAAACCCAAACAATATTTGAAGAAAATATCAAAACCAAATATAAGTATATCAACTTACGCTAAACAACACTTGTTATATAACATCTCCTTTCGAGTTTCAATAATACTATTGTAGGGGAATGGTCTTCAAATTGTACTCAAAGGGCAGTGGACCACAAATCCGTTGAAGAATAGAACGGTCCGATGGAATGGACCTAACCATACCCAACAAGAGAAAAAGCCCAGACCCAATAAATGAACCAAGGTCCAATCCCAAAGTGTGGGCACAAGTGCCCGCGACGAGTGGTTTTCTCGTGGAAAATATGTTTCAGCCTAGGATGAACCAGGCAGAGGGTATAAATGGAGTCGTAATCTAAATTAAGTCTAGGAACCATATATATAGCGCATTTGTGGAGGGATTGATTTTTACCAGAACACGTGTCTGGAGTTTAGTCATTGGGATGGGAAGGTGTTAAGCACCCAACCCACCCGACTCGTAGGTTGGTCTCCACTTATTGTGTTCCAAATCCTAGTTCCATCAAAGAGTCTTCTAATTTGTTATTCTAGACTCACACACACTCTAACATGAATCTAAAGCAATTAACATAGCATAACATTCCAAAACCCTGGCATTCATCTATCATGACATTCAAACATATTGTCCAAGGGTAGCAAGCAGTACATGCAAATAATCATAGGGCAATAGCATCACGTATCAACACATGCACATCAAGCAAGCGTACTCATCATACCATGAGTATGCGTACGCAAACATAAAGCATGTGCGTGCATACACGCCTAGAAACTCAAACCTAGAAACACAGAACAGATGAATCAAAGCAGGAAATCTAGCAACTTATCATGCTTATAACTCAAACACTAAACAACCTAAACTAAAGACAGAGGTAGTGAAGCAATCAAAACATAAAAACAAACAAATAACAAAAAGGAAAAAGAAAAAAGAAAGAGACAAAGTTAGACCTTTACGTCAAATACTAGAACTCTTTAGAGTTTTGATTTGACCGTTTCCATTAGTCAATCTAATCAAGAATAAACTTAAGAAGGTTAGTAAGTTTAAAACTTGAAGGTCAAAACCAAAATAAGTCCCAACCAAGTAAACTTTAACTTGAGGATGTTTTAGTATAAAAACTCCTTCTTTGATTTACTATTTTCTTGTGAATTCGGCATATATTCTCTATATTTTGTAAAAGAGCCTTTGAGGCCTTTTATAGTAATCATAAAGGGTGGGAGGGCGGCTCTCAAACGATGTACGATTCATTCTACAAGAATTTATATCCAAAAATTTTCCTTAAAGGTATTCTAAAACCTTAGATGCGTGCGCATACATTGTATGCGTAAGCATGCTTAGGGTTTTCCCTGCACATTTTCTTTACCAAAATCATCATTCATGTCAAAGTTTTACAAGATTGGGCCCTAAATCAACCTTAAGCCTCCGAGTGCTGTCGTCATTAGGGAATGGGAACTCGAGTCATAAGGGGTACAAAATGGGGTGTCTATATCAAGAAATGGTATGCATCATTGGATTGAAACCAAGGGGTATACAACCCCTTGGAAATCCTTGGTTGAGGAAGTCAATGCTGATGAGGTAGCCAACGGTGAACACAATCCAGTAAGGGTGGTCAGCTGAGGTTCCCTGACAGATAGCCCCTAAATCAACAACACTTTCAATTAGGTCCACGACTGACACCATTTCTTATAGAAATAACACTATGAATACATCATTTTTTTCTTTTACAATAATTTTCTAAATTGCTAATATAGTTTGTGATGACTAAAGCAACAACACTTTCAATTAGATCCACGACTGACACCACCAATCAACAATTGTGAAAAATATTATGTTCTTACATGATATTTAGGTATATATTATTTATTTTTAGGTATATATTATTGAAAAATATTACTGATTTTTAGGTATATATTATGATTTTCATACATGATTTTTTGTTTTTTGTTTTTGTTTTTGTTTTTCTAGGCAAGTAAAAATATATCATTTGTTCTTTAATTTCCATTTAGAAATAAATTAACATAATATTAAAATTTGGTCAAATCATATCATATAATATATAATAAAAGTTGGGTTTAAAAACTATAGTTGGGCCAATTGTTTACACAGCGTAATGAGTTTTTGTCATATAACTCATCTATATATTTAACTAGAGTAGAACTTTTTAGTGTCCACTTTTCTATACTTTCAAAAATAACTCAATTTTCTAACTGACAAAGATTAAAAATATGATAAATTAAAGTTATAAAGATAAGTTTAAAAATTTAAATTTAAATTCCATGAGATTACGATACATATTTTATACCTAAAATATGACTACTTATTGTTACAATTTAAAAATAAATTCAAATTAAAATTCCATAAAATTGGGACACGCATTTTATACTTAGAACAGAACTACCTGCAATCAAAACTTGAAAATGTTAAATTTTTTTATTTTTAAAAAAGAAGAGCCCTTGAAGACATGCGTAGCCTATGTAAAGAGACTATTTAATTATTAAAATATTTTTACTTTAAACTAAATTCTATTTCCAATATATCAAAGGACTTATTAGTTGTTAAGATAGTTTATTCTATGTTAAAATATATTACGTAAGTTATAAGAAATTTAAAATACTAATTAAAGTAAAATTTACTCCCAAAAAATTTAAATAAAAATAAAAAATAAATATTCATTTTAATTATTTTGATTATTTATCAAATATTTACATCATGCTTGCACCAAAAAACTCAACAAATGTTTTACATGAGGTAACATTAATTTTCTCTTTCCATATAACTTATTATCTTAATTTAACATCACGCTTGCACCAAACCACTCAACAAATGTTTTTCATGAAGTAAAATTGATTTTTTTTTTTTTTTTTTTTGCCATAAACCTCATAATTATTATTAAAAAAATATATTTTATGTAAAACTATATAAAAGAGGTTCAAAATTATTAAGATGGTTTGAATAATATTAATAAAATGTTTTATTCAATTTATGCAGAATTTATAATTAATTCAAGCATCGCATTAACATACTATTAAAGTGTGTAAGGTTGAAATTTATCAACCATCTTATTGGCTTTATTCCATGCCAATTTGCTTGTAATTTAGCATTTAGTAACCCTGTATTTAGGTGAGATTCATGCAAGGGTAGTGTGTGAAGAGAGTGTGAAGAAAAACTCAAGTTTGTGCAAAGAAGCAGAGTTTCGCGGTTAGGACTCGCGGCTGACTCGCGATTGGCAAGCCGCCAACTGCAGGCATGTGAGAAGCACACAGGGGAGCTGAAGGGTCGCGTCAGCTATCGCACTACAAAACAAAAGTCCCAAGCTGACCAGGCCGTTACTTCGCGACTTGGACAAGCCGCAAGGCCAAGCCGCCAACCAGCCCTGTTTGGCAAAAACTGTCTCTTCGTATTCCAAACACACACCACTATATATAGACCCTTATACCCACTAAATTGAGAGAGCTTCTAGAGAGAATTTTGTGAGAGAAACCCTAGAGCAAAACAAGATTGCCTCATCCCCAATCTTCATCTAAGAGACTCTACAAATTCCTCTACTCTCTTCCTCTCCATTGTTACATCCTTGAGAGGTCATTGACCAAATCATTTTCTCACCATACCTATGTCTGTGAGAAGGTTCATTTGGTGCTAAGGGAATCAATTTGGAAGGAACCAATATCCATTGGTTGATGTTATGGTCTAGTAGCGGAATCTGGGAAGCTAGAAAAGAAAAACGTTCGGCACAACCTCGTTGGAGCAGGAAGCTTGGAGGGCTTAGGTACCTGGGTAGATTAGGCTTGGAGGGTCTATTGCTGTTCATGTATCCCAACTACATTTTCTAGTGGATTATTGACCGCTTGGAGGGCGGCGGAGAGGTTTTACGCCGAGGGCTTCGGTTTCCTCTTCGATAATACATCGTGTGTTGTCCGTGTGTTTGCATCTTCCTTCCCTTTATCTTTGCCTTATATTTACTGCTGTAGAAGTGTTTATATTTGGCTTAGATTAGTTATCAATTCTGTGATTGGCTTATGTTCATGTTTCGTACATTAATTGTTTGATTATAAGTTTGAATTGATAATTTATTATTTGGGGTGTAAACGTTCAAGGGTGTTTTATACCCTTTTTGAACTTTCAATTGGTATCAGAGCGGGTGCACTCTTTATGGTTTGATTACCTGAGTGCGATCCTAGACCTCTTGGCTATGGATGCAGCTGTAAAAAAAGTCATGCTGAATTGTGGTTTAGGTGCTTGTGATAATGAATCTATGAGTATGTTTGAAGGGTATTCTAAAAATGAACTCTTGGAGTTAATTAAATCCAGGAAATATGCTAGGATGTTCATTCACATGCTGAAATACTTGAAAATAAGAACCACATTCTACACAATAGTCTATGTGAGTCTAACTCTTTAATTGAGAAATACAAAAGAAGAAATAGAACATTGTGTGAAAAGGTTGATAATCTGAAAAAGAAAATTCAATCTGGAAAAAGCATGGAAAATAAAGATGAATTTATGTTTGATGGTCAAGAATGCTTGTCTCATGCTTGTATGCTTGTATGTTTGTGCACACCTCATTGAAAGTATTTAACTTGTGCTTATGGTACCTTGACAGTGGATGTTCTCGTCATATGACAGGAGATAAATCACTGTTTAAGACTCTTAAAGAGAAAGCATGTGATTATGTGACTTTTGGTGATGGGAGTCATGCTCAAGTTCTCGGGAAAGGGACGGTTGAAATACCGGGATTACCTCTACTGAAAGAAGTACTATACATCAAAGGATTGAAGGCAAATCTCTTAAGTATCACTCAAATATGTGATGAAGACTTTCTTGTCCAATTCTCAAAGAAGGGGTGCATAATCATTGATGAAAAAGGGATTCAAGTCTTGGAGGGAAATAGGACTACTGATAATTTCTATGGAGTAGTTCCTACGACACCTATTTCGTGTAGAAGTGCTCGTGTTGATATGTTGAAACTTTGGCATCACAGGTTTGGACATGCAAACTTCAAACAAGTATGTAAAGTCTCTAAACTTGAGGCAGTCGAGGGACTTCCAAAGTTTGGAAAGGTGGAGAAGACTATATGTGGAGCATGCCAAATGGGAAAACAAACAAAAGCAAACCATCACAAAGTGAATGTGATTGCTACCTCACGGTGTTTGGAGCTTCTTCACGTTGATCTAATGGGCCCTACAAGAACTGAAAGCCTAGGAGGAAAGAGATACATTATGGTGGTAGCTGATGATTTCTTAAGGTACTCTTGGGTGGAATTCCTTAGAGAGAAGTCCGAAGCATGTGATAAAATGCAAAGATTATACAAGAGACTGCAGAATGAAAAAGGAGTTCCCATAGTCAAAATCAGAAGTGATCATGGGAAGGAATTGGAGAATGCTAAATTTGAAGCGTTTTGTGAAGAGCATGGTATCAAGAAGGAATTTTCAGCTCCAAAGACTCCACAACAAAATGGGGTGGTCGAAAGAAAGAACCGGGTGATCCAAGAGATGGCAAGAGTCATGCTACTCAACAAAAACATACCTCAAAGGTTCTGGGCTGAAGTTGTGAACACATCTTGTCACATTTGTAACAGAATCTATTTCCGAGCAAGGACAAAGAAGACGTCATATGAAATATGGAGAGAAAAGAAACCCAAGGTGAAGTATTTCAGAGTATTTGGAAGCACATGCTACATTCTAAATGACAGGGAAAATCCGGGAAAATTTGATGCTAAGAGTGATGAAGGAATATTCCTAGGTTACTCCACAAATAGCCGAGCTTATAGAGTGTACAACAAGCGTACTAAGACGGTGATGGAGTCAATCAATGTGGTCATAGACGACACCATATCAGAAAAGGAAATTGAGGATGATGGAAAAGGGCTCAAACTCAAGGAGAATGAGGATGATGATGAAATGTCTCTAAGTGATGATGCTGAGAAAGTAACACCCGGAAAGTAGTCCACACCTCCTATATCAAGAAGAGAGACTAGATCAACACAAGAAGTCTCAAGTCCACTCACTCCTCCAGAAGTTCAAACCCCAATCTCTCGTGATGAGGAACTCTCAACTTCCAAGAAACCTTCATCAAGAGTGACTCTCAATCACCCATCAAGTAATATTATTGGGGATGTGAACGAGGGACTTCGTTTGAGAAAAGGGCCAAAGTATATTGCTAACCATGTAACATACAACTTCTATCTTGCTCAATTTGAACCTAAAAAGGTAGAAGAAGCATTGAAATATGAGAATTGGGTAGAGTCTATGCACTAGGAGCTACACCAATTTGTTAGAAATGATGTGTGGGAATTGGTTCCAAGGCCTGAAGATACACATGTGATCGGCACCAAGTGGATTTTTAAGAACAAAACAGATGAAGATGGTGAAGTTATCCGAAATAAGTCTAGATTGGTGGCTCAAGGGTATACTCAGGTGGAAGGCATAGATTTTGATGAATCATTTACTCCGGTAGCAAGACTAGAGTCCATTCGAATTCTCTTATCCATAGCATGCATCATGGATTTCAAATTGTACCAAATGGATGTAAAGAGTGCCTTCTTAAATGGCTTTGTAAATGAAGAAGTCTTTGTTGAACAACCAAAGGGGTTTGAAGATCCTCACTTTCTGGGTCATGTACTAAGATTGAAGAAAGCTTTGTATGGGTTGAAGCAGGCACCAAGAGCATGGTATGATCGTCTCACTACTTACCTATTGGATCGTGGGTTCAAAAGAGGTCAAGCAGATCGAACATTGTTTGTTAAAAGAGATGAAAAATCCCTTCTTGTCGCTCAAGTGTACGTGGATGATATTGTATTGAGATCCACAATTGATCAACTAGCTCATGAGTTCTCGGAAGAAATGAAAAGGGAATTTGAAAATAGCATGGTGGGAGAGTTGAACTACTTCCTAGGGCTTCAAGTGAAACAACGGAGAGATGGAATATTTATCTCTCAAGAGAAGTATGCCAAAAATCTTGTCAAAAGATTTGGTCTGGACTCCAAGAAACATACTTATACTCCCATGAGTTCCTCGGCAAAGTTAAGCATAGATGCAGCCGGTGTTGACGTTGATCCAACCCTTTATCGAAGTATGATTGGCAGTCTTCTCTATCTCACAGCAAGTAGGCCAGATATTGCATTCAGTGTCGGAGTATGTGCACGGTTTCAAGCTGCTCCTAAAGAATCCCACTTAACAGCAGTTAAGCGAATCATTCGCTATGTAAATGGCACATCTAACTATGAGATTTGGTATACAAAAGATTCGAATGAGTGTTTGGTGGGATATTCAGATGCTGACTAGGCAGGGTGCATTGATGATAGGAAAAGTACTTCTGGTGGGTGCTTCTATCTTGGAAATAACTTGGTTTCATGGATGAGCAAAAACCAAAATTCAATATCCCTGTCAATGGCTGAAGCTGAATACATTGCAGCAGGAAGTTGTTGTGCACAATTGTTATGGATGAGAAAGCTATTGCATGACTATGGAATTTCTCAAGACACTACGTGTGTGTTCTGTGATAACACTAGTGCCATAAACTTGTCAAAGAATCCAGTTCAGCACTCCAAATCAAAGCATATCGAGATCCGCTATCACTTCATTTGGGACTTGGTAGAAGACAAGACAGTATGTCTAGAATTCATCAACACTGACAATCAAAAGGCAAACATATTCACCAAACCTCTTGATGGCCCGAGGTTTGAATCCTTGCGTAAGACAATTGGTGTCGGTATCATTCCTTAAACTCAATCTTCCATGATATCTTATTGTGTTCTTGGTTGCTTTGTGTCTTATGTTTGTCTTCATTTTTTTGTGGATATTTTTTTATCAAAATTTTTTTCTGCCTTTGTGTCAAAAATCCAAAAACACACAAAAAGTAGAAAATCCTAAAAAAGTTTGATCGGCTTTGTTGAGTCTTGTCTCAAAGCATGTTTTGCCTTGTACCTTTGTACTTATGGCTTTGTGCATTTAACGAGCTTAGCTTGTCTCTTATGCACTCATATCATCTATGGAAGAAATTCTGAAATCTATGTGACTGTTGTAAATAGATCTTCAACCTTGTCATGAATGATTAGTGAATGGTTTTGTTGATCTTGAGACGTGCATAGACTCATGCCTATATATCTTCCCACTTTTTATTTTTATGCTTAGAAGAGCTCTCTAAATGTAAATCTCCAAATGAAAAGAGATATAGAGCTGCAAAAGCTTGTCGCACATACTAGTATTCGACTAGGAAAAAGGGAAAGCGATCAAAATAAAATGTATGATGCCCAAAAAGCCAAAGGCTAACTCATCAATTGAAATATCAAAAATTTCAGGCATCTATCTCACAATGAGATTTTCTTTGCTCAAAGAGTGCAAATGATATGTTGAATATGGAGCCAAATGAAAACCTTCAAAGAATTGTTATCAAGTGCATGTGGGAGGTCATATATGCATGTTTCTATAATTGAGATAGGTCACATTATCTAGTGCTAGTTGTGTATGCCTTGATTGAATTGATCATTGAAGCTTCACATTGGACTAAGGACTATCTCATTTTTGATATCCACACACAACACACAAGTCTATGTTCAATAAATGCCATATTCATTTGTGTGATTGTACTTGTTTAAATGTGTTTTCACAAGCTCAATCTTTGTTGATCAAACACAAAAAGATTTTTGAGTGTTTTAGTTTGTTTTTGGAAAGTATTTTGTTCTACAAAAATGTCAAAAATTTCAAAAACAGTGTTGCCCTGTTTTGGCGACTTAGTCGCGGGTAGGTCCAGTCGCATGCTCTAGTCACGAAGCTCACTCCGAGAGTTTTCGCGAGTCACTGGCGAGTCAAGGTCTCAGTCGCGAAAAATACTTAGAAAATTTTCAAAAGTTGAGTCTTTATGATTTTCACGGCTCAGTGTTGCGACTTGTTAGCGGGTGGAAAGTCCAGTCGCGAGGGACACTCAGAGATTTTCGTGGTTATTCTTGCGATTATATCACGGGTAGACCTTCCAATCATGAAAAACACTTGGAAGATTTTTGAAAATCTTGGTTTTGCAGTGTTTCGCGGCTTAACTTAGCGACTGACTAACGACTTAATCCAGTCGCGAAAAACGCGTGTTTTGCTTTTCAAGGTCAGTTTTAAAACTTTTTAGTATTTCCCTCGTACTTTTGTGATTGTTCATTGTCTTCCCCGTTTTACTCTCACAAACACTCCGAGTATTTCTTTGAAAATCCTCCATTTCTGCATCATCACTTCTCTAATCTTCAACAAAAAGGTATGGGTTTTCTTTCTTTCCCTTCATACTTACTGATTTGGGCATTTTTTTTCTGATTTGTGAAAGTGTTATTGTGGGTTATGATTTATCATGTTCAAACATGGATTTTTGATTTTCGGGGGGTATTGTTTGTTTGTGATGGTCCATTCACTGATCTTCTCTATCTTGTGTACCTATTATGGTTTTGGTTGTATACACACACTCATTGTCATGATTTGAACCTAAATCTCAAGTGTTTAGGGTTTTCTTCATTATCCATGGTGTGAAACTGACACATTGCTAATAATGTTTGGTGTCTTGTTTGGTGTCTCTTGTGTGTGTTAAATCATGTTGCAGTGTAAAAATGTCTCCATTCAAGAGATCAGCTGTGAAAGGAGGTAGCAGCAAAGGGAAGGAACTTGTCATTGAAATTGATGATTTCTCTCCTAGACCAAAACGAGCTCGTTCCCCATCTGATGTGTTCGATCCCAACAAGTTCCGATCGTATGCTGCGTTTCAGACTCATGAAAATTATTTCAAAAAGGCTACACCACTGATTGAAAGAGTCTTTGACCGACATTCTCTCTTTGACACCAACATTCCTTAATGGTTTGCCCGCAAGGATTGGAATTATCTCCTCTCCGATCTTGATGATGCATATGAAAATCTGGTAAAAGAATTTTATGCCAATGCAATTGTTGAAGGAGACGAACTTAAGTGCTGGGTTAGAGGAAAAAGTTTCTCGGTTTCTCCCACATACCTAGCAGAGATTCTGCACATCAACCGGCCAATACTTGGGGTCTCACCAGTTTATGATGATCTACATCCAGATGAGGAATTTATTAAAGCAGTTCTTGGAGAAGATCTGGAACTTTCCTCAAATGGGAACTCCGTCAGTGTTTCATCTCTTCCTCCAAAATTGAGGGTGCTTACGATTGTCATGTTTCACAACCTGTACCCCCTATCCAGCACAGGGTATATGAACCTCGGGCGTGCACTGTTTCTTCATGATCTGATTTCTGATGTAAAGATTGACATCTATGCTCATATCTTTCATATCCTTCGCAAAACTATTCTACGAACAGAATCAAGGATATGCATTCCTTTTTGTTGTCTCATCTCACGGATTCTGAAGCTTAAAGGCCTTCATCCTTCTGAGAATGAATTTCCCTGCACAAAACCATGTCCAATCAACATGCGCACATTCAACGCTAGCATTGGTCATAGCAAGAAGGGAATCAAATCTGAAGCTTCCGCGTCCCACAGTGGTTAGTGCTCCAGTTCATTCCCCGCCGACGAGAAGCTAGACTCTATTGTAGCATCTGTTCATGAACTGAGTTCAAAGATGTCCGGACTTACTTCCATCTTGCACCATCTCAACATTCGATGGGATACGAAGTTCACTTCTATTCAAGCTCAATTGGATCAAATTCAAAGAAAGCTAGAAGATGATGAAGACTAGCTATTCCATGACAAAAAGGGGGAGATGTTGTTGGCAAGGGGAGCTCAACGAAAGGGGGAGATTTCAGCTAACAGGCTTTTGTTTATTGCTTTTGTCTATCTTTAGCTTTTATCATATTTCAGTATCCATTTTATATTATTCAGCATATGTACTGTTATGCTTTGATTTGTACCTGGTACCTTTGTAGGTTGTTAAGGTTTCTGTTTTTGTTTGTACCCATGTTGCTTTTGTAAGCTTTAAGGGTTTGTTTTTATGCACACTTGTAGGCCTTTGTGGTTTGTACCATGCTTTATGCAGCCTTTGTGCTTTGCTAAATCAGTACTTATATCTAAATGTCATGCATTTTCTTCTAAGTACTGTCACTTTTATGCCCTTGTAGGATTTTTCCTAGATGCACATGCTTCATGTACTGTACATTGGTTGAGTGTTGGTCATTCAAGTGATTTGTCTTGTGTTTGTCAACTTGAATGTCCGGATGTCATTTCAAGTGTGAATGAGTATTGTGATCACTTGGTTATAGTGATTACCTGTTTTGGTTTTGCCATGGTTTATTGCTTTATTCCATTGTGCTTGATCGCATTGTGCTTGCTCCATATGAATTACAAGTTTTCTGTATACAATAAACTTATTGTGTTGTTGTGTTTCAGGAGTTCTTGTTCTCATGGTTCTAAAGCTTCACAGATTCTAGAGTTAGGTGTGAGTGAGTTTTCTAACTGTTCCCAACTCACGCGTTAAGTTTAGAGTTTGTTTTAAGGTTTTGTCACGGAATAGCTAAAGGGGGAGATTGTAAGGTTGAAATTTATCAACCATCTTGTTGGCTTTATTCCGTGCCAATTTGCTTGTAATTTAGCACTTAGTAACCTTGTATTTAGGTGGGATTCATGTAAGGATAGTGTGTGAAGAGAGTGTGAAGAAAAGCTCAAGTTTGTGCAAAGAAGCAGAGTTTCGCGGCTAGGACTCGCGGCTGACTCGCGACCGGCAAGCCGCCAACTACAGGCACGTGAGAAGCACACAGGGGAGCTGAAGGGTCGCACCAGCTGTCGTACTACAGGACAAAAGTCCCAGGCTAGCCAGGCCGTTACTTCGCAACTTGGATAAGCCGCGAGGCCAAGCCGTCAACCAGCCTTGTTTGGTAAAAAGTGTCTCTTCGTATTCCAAACACACACCACTATATATAGACCCTTATACCCACTAAATTGAGAGAGCTTCCAGAGAGAATTTTGTGAGAGAAACCCTAGAGCAAAACAAGATTGCCTCGTCCCCAATCTTCATCTAAGAGACTCTACAAATTTCTCTACTCTCTTCCTCTCCATTGTTACATCCTTGAGAGATCATTGACCAAATCCTTTTCTCACCACACCTACGTCTGTGAGAAGGTTCATTTGGTACTAAGGGAAGCAGTTTGGAAGGAAACAATATCCATTGATTGATGCTATGGTCTAGTAGCGAAATCCGAGAAGCTAGAAAAGAAAAAGGTTCGGCACAACCTCGTTGGAGCAGGAAGTTTGGAGGGCTTAGGTACCTGGGTAGATTAGGCTTGAAGGGTCTATTGTTGTTCATGTATCCCAACTACATTTTCTAGTGGATTATTGACCACTTGGAGGGCGGCGAAGAGGTTTTACGCCGATGGCTTCGGTTTCCTTTTCGATAACACATCGTGTGTTGTCATGTGTTTGCATCTTCCTTCCCTTTATTTTTGCCTTATATTTACTGCTGTGGATGTGTTTATATTTGGCTTAGATTAGTTATCAATTCTATGATTGGTTTATGTTCATGTTCCGCACATTAATTGTTTGATTATAAGCTTGAATTGATAATTTATTATTTGGGGTCTAAACGTTCAAGGGTGTTTCATACCCTTTTTGAACTTTCAAATTGCTTGTGCCATATTTAAACCAAGTTGGGGTTATGCCGCATCTCCATCATAAAACTTATTAGGCAACTTCAGTGCTTATGCAACCCATATAAGGATGTAAATCTCGCTTGTATGGTCCAAACCCATGTCGTTCTAGGGATTCTATTGGGAGTAGTGGTTTAAATGGTAAAAGTATATTGAATAGCTAGAGAGTAGAAGCCCACTTTAGTAACCATATAATATTAAATGTGTAAGCGTGGGACAATTGTCATAATCATATTTTTATATTTATTTATTCCATATATCATAAAAATGGGATTAAAATTTTCATAACTTCAAGAAATTATAGGTTATTATACATTGATATAAGTTGAGAAGGAAAATATTTTCTACACTACAAAGCATTTTTTTTTTGTTTAATTAAATTGAATAAGACATTAGAAAATAGAATTCATAATGGGGCATTTTAATAAATAAGTTCAAAATCCTTATCTACCTAGCTAGTCCTCATTTTCGCTCTTGCATGATGCTTTTTTTTTTTTTTTTCCTGAATTTTCCCCTCTCCTTCACCTGTGGCCAACACATTCACTTAGCCATTCTCTCCTAGACCGATCCCTTGGTGATTAGTTGAAGAATCAAGAGAAAAAACGCCCTGCATGGGTGAGGAAATCAACTACGTTACTGTAGCTATATAGAACCACATATATTGATCGTACGTTACTTGTATAATATAGAAAGGATTTCGTGGATGTCCTTACTATAGATAGGTGCTGGCAGTTTAATGGAAAAGTTAGTTTTGATATCAAATTAATTTAGTAGTAGATTCTTGTGACGACTTTTGAACTTTAGTGATCGAATGGGTTATAAATTGGGTAGGTTGGGCTTCATATTCAGCCTATTATGAGGTTAGGGATCTTTCTAAATATAAGTTTTAGTGTGCATTTAGCATTAGCTTAAAAAGCCAGTTTTTACACTATTTAGCTAATTTTTGCTACTATTCATTGGTCTTATTACATTTTTTGGTACTATTCGTGAATCTCATTATACTATTTTAGCTACTTTTATTTACTTTTAGCAAAAACATTTCAGTTTCAGCTAAATAAACTGTTCCCAAATAGAAACTTAATTTCTTTAAATGGTTAATTACTTAATTGGTTCAGTTATTATTATTATTATTATTATTATGTAGCCATTTTGGGGTCTTGTAATATGGATAACTAATATAAGCTTGATGGCAGCTTGTGTAGACTAGCGTATCTGTGGTGGCTGGAATATGTAACGTTGAAGGTAGAACAATAAGAAAATACGAGCTGGAGCCTAGTGGAAAACAATTAAAATATAGAAAATTGGAAAAAATAATAGTATCATTAACATTTTCTTCTACAAACATTATTTTTAAGTCACACATACCCTCATTATAACTAGCCTTATTAGTAACACTAGAAAATGAGCAAAAGAGATGATCAAGTTAGGCAAGTGGGAACTCACACAAATGAGTACCAAAAAAAAAAAAAAAAAGAAGTTGACTGATTGTACTTGACTACTACTTCCTTCTATTCCTTGTGTGTTCAGACCAATAATTCCACTGCTCCTCTATTTAAATGTTATGCCATATGCCCTGTATTTCCATCACCTAAGTTTGCTTCTCCTATTTCAATTTGTTTGATAACATGGCGCAGAACACTTTTGTCAGGTTTTTGGTGTTCTTCTTGTGTTTCAGTTTCGTTGTCTCAACTGTTTCTGGTAAGGCTCTGTTTTTTGGGGTCTCTAATCTTAACTATGATGTAATCTTTTTTCATTTCTTTGTAACATTGAGCAATTTGTTTAATTTTCCTTGTTAATAGGAAGCATAAAGAAAAACAAGGAAGATCCATCAGTAGCAGTTCAAGATCTACAGGCTCAGGTTTGTCTCTCTCATTTGATAGTTAAGTAAGGAGGTAGATCCTAACCCTAAACGTGTTTGGTGGAACCACTAGAAAGTATCAGTCCATCTAGAAGTTGATGACCTAATTAAAAATCCCATATAATTGACATGTAATCATGAAGTGCTATATATAATTTGCAGGATCTGAGGGATGGAGAGGAACTTTTTGATGTAGAGGGCAGAATATTGGAGTTTGAAACCGCAGACTACAAGGGCACAGGAGCGAATCCAGGCCACGACCCAAAAACTCCTGGAAAGCCCTAAGTCCAAATTTTAGATATTTTTGTGTATACATCGAAGTTTTAAGGGTTCGAGGGTTTGGATCTCGAAATGGGTTGGCTTTTCTTGCTACTGAGTGTGCTTGTTATCCATAATCTTGAGTGGTGTTTCTCTTGTCTCTACTGAATCTTGGAAAGTGTGTGATTTCAGGTTTGTGCATTTTGTGTGACCTAGCTTGTGTATAATGCAACCGTACGGATGAGCCAGGCATAGGAAGTAAGATGTAGATGTTAACTTTGCAGAACCTCTTACAGCAGTCAAAATAACACAACTTCTGGCTCGTTGTGATGTGTGATTGTTGTAATAACACAACCGTATGCATAGTGTGTGACCTAGCTTGTGTGTTAGTGTTTTTCTTCAAGAAATAATAATGTTATGGATGGTTTGGTCTGTATTTTCTTTTTTTCTTTTGTTCTTTGTTTTTTCCTTAGATTTTGGAATTTTTTGTATGTTCTGCCAATCCTAGCTAGCCAGCGCCAAAATAGAAAAAAAAAAAAAAAGAAAAGTATAGAAATTTATTTGGCTTAAGGCATACTCCTCATCTGGTTTCTGTAGAAGTTTTTACATCTAAACAACATAATGATTTGTAGTTCGTGACCTAATAATTTTGCATAAAATTTACTGAAAATTATGTACTAAACCAATATCACCACACTAGTTTTATATAAATTTCTAATCTGTCAGAAATATAATTTGCTACAGATGGTAGTTATTAAAATTAAGGGAAAGTTCAAAATATTCTTGCTTAGAATGCCATATACTTGACAAGGGAAAAGAACAAGAATGAAAGAATGCAACCCTATGGATGAGCAAGGCATATGAAGAAAGAATCTGAAAGATCTAGATGGGTGAACTGTTAATTTCGAATAACCTCCTGCAGCACTGAAAATAACACTACTTTTGGCTCATTGTGATGTATTATGCTGATCATCATGATGTGTGATTGTTGAAATATGATTTCTATTGTACCTATTAAGTAATATCTTATTTCTGCATAAACTAAATGAAACGTGGAACCAACGTTCTTTAGTATTTTTTTTTTCTAGGATTTCGTCTTATAAATCTTTTTTCTTAATACTGTTAGTACTAGGTATAAATAAGTATAAATTAAAAATAATGGGAAATCTTCACTGTATAATACAAGTTTGTGATCCTTAGTATGTCTCAGTCCATACCAGTTCTCTTTATTTGAAATTATGCAGGCCTATTTTCATAAGTTTAAGAAAACTAGTATATCCTAACCGTAACTCCCACAAATCAGTTGGAGCTAAGTTTCAATATTAAGTTTTCATTAAAATACATTTATACTTAAGCTTAAAATCACTATTACAGCATTATCAATTTTTTGTCCAAAATGATGTCGTTTTCGAGTGAGCTAACAGCAAGATGTAATAGTTGATGGTATGAATTCCAAGTTTTGAAAGTCAAGGGACCATTTTAGAAGTGACGCCAAGCTTAGAGCCGGTAAATTGCATTTTAGCTTAAGTTTTTGATACAATACAAAAGGATGTAATACTCAAAGCTTGGCAGCAGGTGATAAGGATGGGTGCCTTGGCCATCTTATTCAAGGGATTAGTGAAAACTTGAGGTCTTTTATTGTTTGGCAGATTAACTACCTGAAAAGGGACTGCAACAAGGTTGATCATGAGCTTGCACAGTTTGCAAAACGCAGCGGCACTAACCAGGTCTGGAAAGGAGTTTCTCCCCCTATGGTGCAACACCTTATTCAGCTGGATAAGACTTAATGGTTTCTTTGTATCAGTTTGTAGCTATTTCTCTGTGTTTCTGATCTGTGTAGCTGTGTATTTGGACTTTGTTGTCTTCCATTTTCAGTTGTTTGAATGAAAACTGTTTCCCATCAAAAAAAAAAAAAAATTGTTATCGGAAGAATAACACAAATTTCACTTTATTCTTGAATGTTAAAAGGAAAATGTTAAAATTATTACCAATTTTGCTATGGAAATATTACCAAAAAAAAAAAAAAAAAAAAAAACGGTGATAATAAGTATGATTGGTATCACATCTATAACAATAAATAAAATTCCTAAGCTTTTTTTTTTTTAATGTATTGTGTTTGTAAGTTAACACATTAGTTTGTAAAGTTTATAGAACAAAATTTATAGTATTTTTAACATTTTTCTAAATGAAATTATTCAATTTCACCGTTAAAATTTCAATCCTAAGAAGTTTTTGATGTGGTTCACTTTAATGTTATCAACATCGATTGACAATTTGTTCAAAGACTATATTGCTTAAAATGTGACTCAGTCCGAGCTAAGTTTCAATATTAAAATCACTATTACAGCATTATTAATTTTTTGTCCAAAATTATGTTGTTTTCAAGTGAGCTAACAGCAAGATGTAATAGTTGATAGTATAAATTCCAATTTTTGAATGCTGAAGGATCGTTTTAGAAGTATCGCCAAGCTTAGAGATAGTAAATTGGATTTTAGCTTAAGCTTTTGATACAATACAAAAAGATGTAATACTAAACTATAATTTTGTTCTTTGGAAGAATAACACAAATTTCACTTTATTCCTGAATATTAAAAGGAAAATGTTAAAATGTTATCAATTTTGCTATGGAAATATTTCATACAAATGTTCTTGGTATCACATCTAAAACACAATAAATAGAATTTTTAATTTTTAATGTGTTGTGTTTGTAAGTTAACACATTAGTTTGTAAAGCTAATAGATTAAAATTTGTTGTATCTCTAACATTACTCTAAATGAAACTATTCAATTTCATCGTTAAAATTTCAATCCTAAGATTTTTTTTATTTTTTTTTTTTTTTTTTTTTTTGAGAAAAATGTGGTTCATTTTAATATTATCAACATCGACATATATTTATTCAAAGACTATATTGCATAAAATGACTACTTTGGATTGCCAAGCATTGATTCATTTGATTGGTCTCCTGAGAGAGAGAGAGAGAGAGAGAGAGAGAGAGAGAGAGAGAGAGAGAGAGAGAGAGAGAGAGAGAGAGAGAGAGAGAGAGAGAGCAAAAAATTTTAAATTTTCTTTGTATTCTAGAAGTAAAAATTTGTGTATGAAATATTCCATATGGAGATTTTACTCTTTCGTACTTCATTTGAATAGAAAATATACCCTTTTTTTTATATTTTTAAGTGGAATAGAAAATATACCTAAAGGCTAAGAAATAAGGAGTGACAGTATACACAATAAAATAAAATAAAATAAAATCAGCTATAATTCTTATAGCTAATTTATTATAAGCGCTCATATAAGTAGGGCATATAAGATGACTAAAAATCTTACTTTTAGTGCTCTATTTTATCCTCTACCAATTGTTATGTGACACATGCATTTTTTTTTTCTCACATATTAATCACAGTTTGTGAAGTTTATTATATGCAAAATTTTGAATAAAAAATTTTGATGGGTTAAAGAAGAAAGACTAGTAAATTTTTACTTTATTTTTATTATTATTATTTGGATAATTCAATAGTCAGCTGCATAGTAAAAGTATAACATCACGGACCATGCCTGAAAGTATATCATAATGCAACCATATTTGGGCATTTTGTGGAGTTAAGGGTTGTGAGGTATACATGGAATAATGTTATATTAAGATGAGGTATGAGATCTTCCCTCTCCTTTAATTGTAATAGTTGAAATAAAATAAGAACAAAATTGGTTGTAGCCTTAAGCTATAACCTTATTCAATATATTTTTATTGAAGATGAATTTTGACAAATTTACTATTGGATTACATCTTATTCTTATATCCTCCATACTTGCAAAATTTCAAAAAAATTAAAAATTAATAGCTATGTCATCAATAAATTATTTAAATTGCAAGTTTTTGTAGTTTATAATTATGCATAAAATATAAGTTTATAAATTAAATAGTAAATAATATCCGAGTAACACAAAATTTAACATGTGTATTAAAAGCATAAAGAACATGCAATTCAACGGTTATATTTTTAAAATATATAGTAATGTTTATTTTATTGAGTAATGTTATAGTTTTAAGTTACAACCAGTTTTGTATCTAAACTTTATTTATAAAATAAAAGTATATTAAGATAATGCACTTCTATTTATAGAAGGTATTTTTTTTTTTTGTAAAATATATTATATATGTGTTTTTTATATGATGACAAATGTTTTTCCAGCAAAATGGGATAGATTGTAGGTTGGAATCTCTCCAAAATGACTGTGTTCTGACCTTTATATATATTACATAGGTGTCTCTCCCTTCTGGGAAATTTCAAACCACTACTACTTCAACAACTAATTAAGTTAGGCACCTCACGCTTGACAGTCTGGGAAGTTTGATTATTAGGCAATCACCAAGACATGCAGGACAAATTTGTAACACGAAGCTTTGATATACGGTATGAGTAAGGATTGTGGCGTTAAGAGGTTGAGTTTGCACGAGATAAGGCGATAGTCTTGTTGTACCCCTGTTTCAAATCTAAGGATAGATCCAGAAGTTTGAGGTTAAAGATAATTAGGTTGTGATTGTTTAACTAGACTTTTAATCCAGAACAATGAATAGGTTGTGTAGAAAAAACTCTTCTACCAGCATTAGATCTAAGGATACATCCCCCCTTTTATATATATATATATATATATATATATATAAAAGATATAAATTTTACTCTAATCTCATCTAAGTATATACGTGTATGAAGTTCCCTCCTAGAAACTTGAACTCCAGTCTTTACTCTCCATACTCGACAAACACTTATACTTATAAAATGACCATCATACCAAAAATACGCGATGATTATGATATATCTTTTGTACAAAGAGAAAATCAGTCACTTGTAATCACTATAATTGTATTTATTTAGATAGAAGAATCCCATAGAATATCATTGAATTGTATCAATAGTACGTACATATATTTGAAAAGTTATTCTTCTATCCAGCATTCACCAAACAAAGAAAAGCTTATGATTCGAACATAGTACAGGATTGTTTTTGATATGAGTGACAGTTTGTGAAACGCTTCCTAAGTGGGCTACAGTACCTGCTTCTGCTTCAAGTTTATGACACGTACACTAAAGCTTACTGGAAGCCCACCCACCAACCCAGTGTTTGGGAGCACATGGTTACTTTTATGTTAATATATCAACTTCAGCTAGATCAGTACAAACTATTTGTTTATTTCATTGCTTATGATTATATATGTACATTTAATGGAGCCTTAACCTGCACTAATTATCAAAGCCTCTGAAGTTTATGAATTATCAAGTAGTGCCCCCACATTACTAAATTAATGAATTATCAAGTAGTGCCCCCACATTACTAAATTAATTAGTACGTAGACAGAATTTTTTTATTATTATTTAATTTATTGATGGAACACTAAAGAACAAATAAGATAGCAGACGAATATATAGGCAAAAAAAAAAAAAAAGCAAAAGGATATTTACGTATTTCTCAACATTAAAAGATATATGACATGTCACATATGCTTCAAGAGTGAATATGAATCAATTATACACATTAATCCTGAAGAAAGCACATTATAAGTAAATAACGTAATAATTGTTGTACGATCCATGTTTTAAAGAGTTTGAATATTTTTGCAGTATGCTAAAATCATTTTGTGATATGATATTCTGCTTTGATTTTATTGTCCGCTTTTGCTCTTTAGTTTGAAGTGATTCTGTTAGGTATGCAGTATGCTCACACATGAGTGAAATTTCATATTGAATTATAATGAAAAACAGAAGTAATTAGTATAACATATATAATTTGACACAAATACAAAAAAGTTTAAGTTTTTTGAGTTAAGTGATGTTGCTATAATTATTACTAACTACTAAATTGGAGGCTCCCAATAATTCCAAGAAAAATGTTTATAACTACCTAAATGGGCCATGGTAAGAATATTTTTTCTAGAAAGCCAATTCTAAGGATTTAGATGCCACCCTAATCAAATAAACTTTATAATCAAGCTATCTCAAAGAATTCTCTAAATTGAGATTTTTCTGATACATTTTATACATGGAATTCAAAAGTAAATTTGTAGCAATAATTTTACATCCGTAAAGTCACTCATATTGTTTCACCAAAATTCATTATCAAAGAGGGCTAGGGGTATTTTATTTATTCATTTATTTATATATATTTTTTAAAAAGATAGTGCATTTTATTGATCCTGATGAAAATCAAAATTACAACGCATTAGATTACAGGGGCTAATTAACTAACCAAACCCAAAGCCATGACCTGTTATATCCTTTGCCAAACGTGCTTGGGTGTGTGCCACAAATTCCTCACTTTACTAATAGTTGCAAAGTTACTGGGAAGGATTAATTTCAAGCACATTTGTGGAGGAATAATACTAGGAGCACATCTTTTTCCATACCTAAATTCACACACTACTTAAGTGTTAACTCATGATTGGTGCATAAATTGATACAACATGCTTAATTAGTTACTCATGGTGGATCCAAGTAAAAGTACTGAAATATAATCACATGTTGACACATAAATAAGATGTGGATTTAGGCCCCCAAGTTTTTGAAAAAATTCTAGTAATTTATCAGATTTTAAATACTTATATAGATTTGTATAGATTGAGCTCCCAAAAATTTAATTCTCCCCAAATTTGAGCTAAATCATTGATCTCTCAGAAAAAAATTGAGTCACTAGTAGTCTCTTAAAATATATCTGGCTTAGGTGGCCCCTTAAAAGCAAAAAGTTCTTCTACTACTTTTTTAACCTCCAAAACTAAAATAAAACAATAAAATTGGCTCTCAACAATCAAACCTCTTTTAGTTTCTTATGAGTAATGCATGTCATTTATAATTTTCAATTATTTGTAACACTTGATTAAAACTTAAAATTGCTAAATTCATTATATTGCGTAAAGGAATAGGTTAATAAGAGATAATTAACTTTATATATAATAATACTTGAAAGAATAAAGAGAATAGAAAAAAAATACATCGAAGTAATGGTAGCTTTGTTTGATAGAGCCAACATTAGAGTTTTTTAAAAATTACATTAAAATTGCTATAAATTTCACTATTTATAAATGACAATGGATGAATTTTATTCCATATCTCAAAGAGAAATTGATGGGAGATACAAAATAACTTTTAGGACTTTTTTTTAATTATCATTTATAGAACACTAGACAACTTTTCTATAAAGTTGAAAATTTTGTATATAATAAATTTATAAGATATGGTTTACTTTTGCATTACAAAGTTAAGAATTTATCTTTTCATACACACTAGTATATACCTATATATGTATGTATATTTATTTATATTAGTGTTTTGAGTTTATCTTAAATCCTTTGAATAATGTATCAATACTATAATTTGGTCCCTTAAGCAAAATTTCTTGGCTTTGTCACTGTGTACGAAAGGATGTGTCAATAGCTAGACTTTCACTCCTTCCGCACATGCAATATGCCAAAATATGGTAGTGCATCTTGTATTTTTGGAACGGTAACAAAAACAAACAATTAAAAGGAAAGAGAGAAGAATGATTAGGGCAAAAAAACATATGACCTTCATTAGATTTTACATAAATTGAAAATTAGGGTTGTAAATTATATAAATTAGTGTGTAACGCTATGCATATGTACGGGTAAAATTTAAAACAATCACAATTACATGATTCAAATTATATATATATATATATATATATATATATATATATATATATAGAAGATGTTGAAATTATATATGGTATTAGTTTACAAATTTTTTAAACTATAGAATTCTAAAATATTTAATGGTTTCTCATTTTATATATATATATATATATATATATATGATTTAGAATTTAATTTAATTTAGACTCTTCGATTTTTATACCCAATAATTCACTTGCTACAAAAATTAAAAAAAAAAAAGATAACAAATGGTGCAAAGTTGGACCCCAACTAAAATCTAATAATTCACTTGTTACAAAAATTAAAAAAAATAGATAACACATGGTGCAAAGTTGGACCCCAACTAAAATCCAATTTAGAATTTAATTAGATTTTGACTTTTTATTTTTACACTCAATAATTCGCATAACACAAAAATTAAAATTAGATGGAACAATTAAATAAAAAAAATTTCTTTCTGCCTATGCGCTTGTTAATTTGGTAACGTGGGGGCACTTGATAATTTCTTCTGAGGCTTCGATAATTAGTGCAGATATATATGCTCCATTGTACATTTAATCATAGGCAATGAAATAAACAAACAGTTTGTACTGATCTATCTGAACATGATACATTAACGTAAAAGTAACCATGTGCGCCAAACACTAAGTTGGTGAGTGGGCTTCCAGCAAGCTTTAGCGTGTCATCAACTTGAAGCAGAAGCAGGTACTGTAGCCCACCGAGGAGGCGTTTCACAAATTGTCACTCATATCAAAAACAATCACAAGCAGGTACTATGTTGGAATCATAAGTTTTTGTCTGATGAATGCTGGAAAGAATAATTAACTTTTCAAATATATGTACTAAACTAGTACTATTATTTTCTCAAAAAAAAAAAAAAAAAAAAAACTAGTACTATTAAATGTAACTACAATGATGCTATGGGAATCTTCTAAATAAATACAAGATTATAGTCATTAGAAGTGACTGATTTTCTCTTTGTAGAAAGATATATCATATTCCAAATACCTGCCAAATATGTCCTGCATGTCTTAATCATTGCATGATGAAGAGGATAAAAATTAAGGTTGACAGTTCCGTTCAAAAAAACCTGACGGCACTAAATTAATGGATTATCAAAAATAAAATGACGGATTAAGATACTAGATGGAGAAATCACATGACGGATGGTCCTATGTGGATGGATTCTAGGTACATGGGCCCGAGGCCGACGGATACCGAGACCACGTGGCACCCACATGGCTTAAGTAAACTCCAAGGAATCCTAAATAGAAATATCTTGTGCCCTACGATAGCCCCTAGTCAATGGAGTCCTTATATGGGAAGAATCCTGTAAAATACGTACATTTATTAGGATCTTTCCTATAAGGAAAGATCTTTCTGCCCAAGAAATAGGAGTCGGTTCTACACTACTATAAAAACCCCAAGCCCTCAAAAACAAGGTACGCATTATTTACCCTAACTCTGGCACTCTAGAGTTGTAAAAATTCTCTAACTTAACCTTCGGAGTGTCTTTGGCCGGTACCACACTAATGCCCTCTGTAGGGTTTTTTCCTTCGTCTTTATTGTGCAGATTTTGTCTATAGTACGTGAGGCTGTGCGGCTTATTGACGATTTTCGGCATCATCAATTGGCGCCGTCTGTGGGAAAGATGTTGGGAAAAATTCTATATAACTGTGAATAAATTTAAACAAGCACAGCAGAAGCACACCCACACAATAACACAAAGATTTATGTGGAAACCCTTTCTCCTTGAAGGGAAAAACCACGGGACAAACTCCGAATAATTTCACTATATTAAATAGAGATTACAACACTTAGAGATACAATTTGAGTAAAGAAAAACTCTCTTTTTCTTTTCACTCACTGCTCTCTTCCTCACTGTGTATTTTCTCACACTCTCTCTATTTTTCTCTTCTCTTTTTGCTTGCTCTTACTCACGCACTTAGTCCTCACACTTTGGGACTTCACTTCTTTTTTCCCACTCTCTTCACTGGCCGAATGGCCTCCCTATTTATTTGTTTCACCTTTTCTTCTTTTCTTCCTTTCACACTAAAGACTCTTCAAATCACAATAAATGCAAGCCAAATACTTTGACTTTACTTCAACCAAATCTCTTTTCTTCAGCTCTGCCATGACCGAATTCACTCTTGCCTTTTGCTTCTTTCTTTTCTTTCTTCCTTCAGCGTGTCCAACATGCCTAAGCCAACAACTCCAATAACTCATGCTGACTTATGTACATGAGGAAGAAAAGATAAGAAACATGAAGACATGCTCATTAAATGAGCTATTGAAAAAACATGTGGGCTGGACTCATGGTGCAGTGCACCCAACAAAAGAAAGCCATACTACCGCTTCCCGGACAAAAAATTGCATGGTACTTACTCGCTTGATGGCGACCACCAATAACAATCAAGGAGATGAACCACACACCATCGCCCTTGAAAGATAGGTTCATACTCTCGCAGCAGCAGTAGAACGCCTTACCAAGCAAAATCATGACCTAGAGGAGCAGCTGCGCCAAAAGAACACGGCATTTAACACCCAAGAGGAGGACCAGGAAGGTACCAGTGCGGAGAGAAGAAACCAAGAGGGGCTGAAAGGCAGCAACACCCCAAGTAGACAAGAGCGTCAGGATACAAGTCGTCCATCCGCCGCGGATACTGCTTCATCGTACATGGTCGCGGAGATGCAAATGATGAAAGAACAGATGGACTTAATGATGAACGCCTTCAGAGGACAGGTGTCCAGCAACCTCGACTAGTTGATCCATCGAACAAACTCGCCTTTTAATGCACCTGTCACATCATTCCCCCTTCCACCGAAATTCTGTATGCCACAGGTAGAAGCTTACGACGTGTCAAAGGATCCTTTAGATCATCTGGAGTCATTCAAAACCCTCATGCACTTACAAGGCATCGCGGACGAAATCATGTGTCGAGCCTTCTCGACTATGCTGAAGGGTCCTGCAAGGGTATGGTTCAGCAGGTTGACGCCTAACTCCATTAGTACCTTCAAGGAGCTAAGTGTGCAATTTATCTCGCACTTTATAGGGGGGCACAGGTATAAGAAGTCCACTGTATGCCTAATGAGCATCAAGCAACGAGAGAAGGAAACGCTGAGATCTTACATAACCCGCTTTAACAAGGAGGCCATCTCGATTGACAAAGCTGACGACAAGATACTAGTGGTTGCCTTTACCAATGGGCTACGGAAGAGGAAGTTTTTGTTTTCCTTATACAAGAACTACCCAAAAACCATGTCGGATGTACTTTACAGGGCTATTAAGTACATTAACGTGAAAGACGCGTTGCTAGCCTGAGAGGAGAAGTCCACGAAGAGGGAAACACAAGAGGACGCAAGGCAAGATAGGAGACGGAAGATGGATAAGACCAGAGAACGACGGAAGGACAAACGTTCCAAACCCCCTACTGGGAGGTTCACAAGTTTCACCCAGCTAACTGCCCTGATTGACCAAGTCCTAATGCAGATCAAGGACGAAGGAGCCTTGACATTCCCCGGCAAGCTAAAAGGAGATCCTAGTAAGAGGTCCAGAGACAAGTACTTCTGTGTTCATCATGATTACAGCCATGACACGTCCGACTGTTATGACTTAAAGCAGCAGATAGAGGCTCTCATCAGACAAGGAAAGTTACAAAGGTTCGTTAGCAAGGAGAGGACGGACCCACCACAAGAGCAGGTGGCCTGGAGGGAAAACGAGCGTCCTAGGCCCCCCCTAGGAGACATAAGGATGATCATAGGGGGAACCACAACTTCTACTTTGTCGAGGAAGGCACACAAAACCTACTTACGCGTTGTGTAAAACGTCTAGTTGACGGGCTTTGTCCAAAAGATGGCGTGAATTGACAACCTTATAATTGGGTTCACAGAGGAAGATGCCCGGCATCTCCACTACCCACATGACGATGCGCTCGTAGTTAGCATACGGGTAGTGGACTACAACATCCACCGGGTCCTCGTGGACAATGGGAGCTCTGCTGATATCCTCTATTAGTCGGCGTTCTAGCAGAAGAGAATTGAGAGAGAACGGTTGATTCCTACCAACGCATCGCTCATGGGATTCGGGGGAACAAGAGTATACCCCCTCGGTATGGTCACTTTGCCCATAACAGTCAGTGATTACCCTCAACAGATTACCAAAGATGTCTGATTTTTGGTTGTTGATTGTTCTCCGCTTACAACACCATCCTGGGCCGTCCTACCCTTAACTCATGGAAGGCCGTAACGTCAACTTACCACCTGATGATTAAGTTCCCCACCGAGTACGGAGTGGGAGAGGTAGGAGGAGATCAAGTAGCGGCGTGTGAGTGCTACATTGCCATGTTGGAGATGGATAATAGTTTACAAACAATGTGTACAGAAGAGCAGCGGACGGTGGCAGAACCCATGGAAGGACTAGAGAGGTACTCCTTGATAATTCTAGGCCTGAGCGAACGACTAGGATCAGCACTCTTGCCAGCCCACCAGTAAGACAGGCGCTCATTGCATTCCTAAGGGAGAACCAAGATGTCTTCACCTGGAGCCACGAAGACATGCCTGGAATTGATCCTTTGGTTATTGTCCACAAGTTGAATGTATCTCCCTCTTTTCCCCCTATCCGTCAAAAGAAATGGGTATTCGCGCAGGAGCAAGATAAGGCCATAGTGGAAGAAGTTCATAAGTTAAAAAAACAAAATTCATACCAGAAATGTACTAACTCGATTGGCTGTCCAACATAGTGATGGTCAAAAAGGCCAACGGGAAGTGGACGGTAAGCGTGGACTTCATGGACTTGAACAAGGCATGCCCTAAAGATAGCTACCCACTTCCGTGAATCGACATCTTGGTGGATTCGACAGCAAGACACCAATTGCTGAGCTTCATAAACACATTCTCTGGTTACAACTAGATCAAGCTAGATGAGACTGATCAAGAAAAGACCTCATTCGTCACCAATCAGGGTCTCTTTTTCTACAAAGTAATGTCGTTCAGACTCAAGAACACGGGGGCCACATATCAGAGGCTGATGAACAATATGTTTGCACATCAGATTAGGAGAAACGTTCAAGTCTACGTGGACGACATGTTGGTAAAAATCATTCGGGAGGATGACCATCTAGACGACCTCAAGGAAACCTTCGATACCCTTCGTTCTTATAACATAAAACTAAATCCGAGCAAATGTGCCTTCGAGGTGACGGCGGGAAAATTCCTTGGGTTCATGGTGTCCTAAAGAGGTATTGAGGTCAACCCAGATAAAATAAAGGCCATAATGGAGTTGACCCTGCCAAAAAATGTCAAGGAGGTACAGAGTCTAAACAGTAAGGTAGATGCACTAAATAGGTTTGTATCAAGAGCAACGGATAGGTGCCTACCTTTCGTCCGCACATTAAAAAAGTCATTTGAATGGAAGACCGAGTGTCAGCAAGCGTTCGAGGACTTGAAGGCAAATCTTTCTTCCCCACCTTTGTTGAGCCCGTCCAAACCAGGTGAAGAATTGTTTCTCTACCTAGCCGTCTCCCTAGCCGCTGTCAGTGCGACCTTAATCAAAGAAGAGGACAGAGTATAGAGACCTGTATACTTCACATGCCAAGCATTTCGAGGAGCAGAAGAAAGGTACCTTCCAATGTAAAAGCTAGCTTTCGCTCTAGTAACCACGGCTCACAAGCTCAAACCTTACTTTTAGGCGCACATGGTGATTTTTCTAACAGACAGACCTCTACAGAGAGCGATACCCTGAAGCCGCCAGACAGATGGCACTGTGGGCAATCGAGTTAAGTGAATTCGACACACAGTATCGCCCGCACACGGCTATTAAGGGACAAGCTATTGCTAACTTCATCGTAGAATTCACCAGCATGGAAGGATAGAGGGCAAAAAAATGTCCAAGGTGGAGTATCCACATGGACGGATCGTCCAACAGATAGTCAGGCGAAGCTAGTGTGGTACTTCATAGTCTAGAATGGGATGAGGTCAAATGCATGGTCTGGCTTAATTTCCTTACGACCAATAATGAGGCGGAGTACGAAGCTTTGATAGCAGGCCTGGATCTCGCCAAAGCAGCAGGAGCTGCGAGTGTGGTCGTGTATGAATACAAGGGCGAACGGATGAGAAAGTACCTGGAGCAAGTAAAGGATCGAGTGAACGACCTCCAAGAAAAATTTGTTCAAATCCCAAGGGAGGAGAACGAGTACGCCAACGTCTCGCCAACGCTACATCAGCAGAGCATATGATCATCCCTAGTCAGGTATTGTCCTTCGTTCAAACTTCACCATTGATAAAAAGTATCAGTGTACAGGAGATAGGTTCCAAGAACAATTGGACGACACCAATAACCTCCTAATTGAAGGATGGTGTACTACTTGACAGAAAAGAGGCTGCAAGGAGGTTGAAGGTTCAAGCAACACAGTTCATGTTGATTAAAGACGTCTTATACAAAAGGGGCTTCTCACGCTCGTACTTGAGGTGTCTTATTCTTGAGGA
This sequence comes from Quercus aquifolioides, assembly GCA_019022515.1. Lineage (NCBI taxonomy): Eukaryota > Viridiplantae > Streptophyta > Magnoliopsida > Fagales > Fagaceae > Quercus > Quercus aquifolioides. The sequence continues at coordinate 21,316,984 of CM032325.1, read as the reverse complement.
GGCAGACTATGTCATGCGATAAGTCCACGAAGGAGTCTGCGGAAATCATTCTAGATCACGGTCCTTAGTGCATAAACTAATCTGGGCAGGATACTATTGGCTAACCATGCAGAAGGACGCCATTGCATATGTTAAAGCTTGCGACAAGTGTTAGAGGTTTGGTAATCTCATCCGACAGCCAACAGAGGAGCTCACACCTATGACGGCCCCGTGGCCTTTTGCTTAATGGGGATTAGACATCATGGGTCCGTTCCCAATAGCAATTCGACAACTAAAATTCCTGGTGGTCGGTATAAACTATTTCACCAAGTAGGTAGAAGCCGAATCCCTGGCTACCATCACGAAGAAGAATGTGTGAAACTTTTTATGGAGGAACGTCATCTGCAGGTACGGTATACCCAGAGTACTGGTCTCAAACAATGGGAAGTAGTTTGACAACGACGCATTTAGAGACTTGCTCATAACTAGGGATCAAGAATCACTACTCATCGCCAACCCACCCTTAGGCCAATGGACAAGTTGAGGTCACAAACCGATCCTTGCTAAAGATCATCAAGACTCGGCTTGAGGGGGGCAAAGGGTATGTGGCCGTAAGAATTGCCAAGTGTTTTATGGGCATACAAACAGTAAGAAATTCTATAGGAGAAACACCGTTCCGACTAGCATATGGAAGCGAGGCAGTCATCCCGACTGAAGTGGGACTCACAAGCTATAGAGTGGGAAACTACGACAAGAGTAGGAATCATGAAGCCATGCACCTACAACTTGATCTAGTAGACGAGGTCAGAGCAACGGCTGAGCAAAGGTTAGCACGATACCAAGACCTCATGGCTAAGCACTACAACTCCAAAGTTAGACACAGGGACTTCCAAGTTGGAGATTTTGTCTCAAGAAAGGTGATAGGCACCATAAAAGACACCTCCAAGGGGAAGCTAGGACCTAACTAGGAAGGACCATACAGAATTGCATCATGGCATAAGAAGGGAACCTACCACCTGGAGACACTGGACGGGCAAAAGTTGCATCACCCATGGAACACGGAGCGCCTAAAGAAGTACTACCAATAGATAGTGGCATGAAAAACGACACTCCTCATTTCCATTTTATTTCCTTTTAGTTAATTTTTACAATTTACAGTACTTTTAAACCCGAACGGCAGTCTTTTTACTTTTTTGAGAACAATATCTACGCGTATTTATCACATAATAAGAGAAGTTTATTCAGAAATATCATGAGCGTACATGCATCTCTACAAAACCATGTCTACAACCAATTTCTTACATAAACAGGATGCCTTGCAACTTGTTAAAGTCCCTAAGCGGATGGGTTCACCGAGGAGTGAGCTGAAAATTCTAAGGTCCACAAGTAGACGGATTCATCCCAAGGGGAGATAAAAAATTATTAAGTCCATAAGTGGACGGGTTCATCTCAAGGGATGAGTTAAAATTATAAGTCCACAAGGGGACAGGTTCATCATAAAGGATGAATCTAAAGAATACTAGCCCACAAGCGGACAGGTTCATCCCAAGGGGTGAGTTAAAACTATAAGTCCACAAGTGGACGGGTTCATCATAAAAGATGAATCTAAAGAATACAAGCCCACAAGTAGACGGGTTCATCCCAAGGGGTGAGTTAAAACTATAAGTCCACAAGTGGACGGGTTCATTATAAGTGATGAATCTAAAGAATCCAAACCCACAAGCGGATGAGTTCATGCCAAGAGGTGAGTTAAAACTATAAGTCCACAAGTGGACGGGTTCATTAGAAGCGATGAATCTAAAGAATACAAGTCCACAAATGGATGGGTTCATCCCAAAGGATGATAAAAAAACCATGATGTCCATAAGAGGACGAGATCATCCAAAAGGGGTGATTGAAAAATTATCAAGCCCACAGGTGGACGGGCCCACCCCAGGGGGTAACATAAATATTATGAAGTCCATAAGTAAATAGGTGGACGGGTTCATCACAATAATAGGAGTTTTTCAAAGGTACCGCCTGTGCTGTCTATACTTCTACTTAAAAGTCCAAAAATGGAAGGATCTATCCCATGGTATCATTTAGAAATACCAAACTGGACGGGTATATTAAGTTCTCAAATAAATAGTTCCTTAAATGGATGAATAGAAACATGTTTCAAAAATTGGAAACATAAAGCAACATATGAATGAACAAACATAAGCGATGGATAAATAAAGACAATGAATAAAAGCCCATAAAAAGGCAAGTGTTTACATTTAAAGTTAAAGGAAGAAATGGATACAGTTCTCTCAAGTGATCAAAAGTTAATAATTTATAAGTAAAAAAGAAAAAACTACTAAACGGTAGGGGTCTCTTCATTCTTCTCCTCCACAGTCTGATCCCCTTCAAGCTGACGGGTAATGTCCTCGACGGATTTTTCTTGATCAACTTGAGCAGTATCCCCATCACCTTGAGGGTTGGGATTGGTTTCATTGGCAAAAAGCTCGTCGGTTCCTTCGGAGTAGACGGGCTGGGCTGAAGTCTGAGCCTGGGCGTCAATTGAAATGTGGGAAAGGTCCAAGTTCGGGAAAGAGGCCTTGACCTGACGGAAGCAGTCTTCAAAACCGTCAGTGAAGGAGCCACCAAGCTCCTTTAAGAGGGCGTTGAAGTCACGATACTCCCTTATCGCGTCCTCTTTAGCCTAACAGAGTTGACTTTTTGCCTCTGAGATTTTACTTTCCTTGTCTTTAAGTATTTCTTTCAGCACCTCAACTTGTGCCTTCGACTCCTCCAACAGCTTCCTTGTCAGGTCCAGCTTGTTAACCTAGACCTCCTTCCAGGCCGTCAGCTCTCGAAGCTCCGTCTCCCTTGCCTTAACCTTCTCCCTCAGACAGCCCAGTACCGTCTCATGGTATGCATAGCAGTCCATCAGACCTTTCATCATAAGCACCCCCTACAAGAATCCAAAACCCTTGTTAGAGCAAGGTAGACAACAAGACGGATAAAAGAAAAAGGACAAATATATACCTAAGCCAGGCTAAAGAGACCCGTCTCCCCTATAGCTTCGGTGGCATGGTTACCCAGGTCCTTATAATCTTCATCCTTGATGATTGAAGAAATTTAATTGAGGGCGTACTGGGAGTCCTCGTGGAGGAGGATGGGGGGTTTCTTGGTGATGGGACCTTCACCTGCCATCAAGCCTTTTCCCTATCCCCGGACCAAGCTTGGGAGGCAACTTGCCGGTAGCAGGGGTCTCACCATCAATTGACCCCAGGGCCACCTTAGGCTTTTTCGGTGAACGGTCAGCTTTTTTGGATGGTTTCCTTTTGGTAGACGGATTAGCCTAACCCGTCACCTTAGGGGGTAAACTCCCCTCCAATTTTTTCTTAGCAGCAACTTGCTGCTTGATGAAAGCTCTCCTCTTACTATCTTCCATTTATGCATAAAGGTTGACGAATAAAAGGAATTAGATAAACTACGAAAAAAAAAAAAGTATGGAGCGATGGACTTACGTTGGCGCACTTGTCTGTTGTAGCGACAGGCAGCTGTTGTGGGTTTGGGACCGTCACAGTACCAATGGAGAGTGTTCAAGGTAACTAGCTGCGCCCACGTTCTTTCCGACAACTTGATCTTGAATATCTGCTCAAGGAAACTCCACTATTCGAGAGTAACCTTTGGACAGTTCCGAGTTGCAATAAGAGATGGTTAGAACATTATGTGAAAAAATAATAAGAGATTTCAAACAAACGGACACTTACCAGACGGGGGCATTATACCCTAAGTCTTGTCCACTGGCATGTACTCTTGGTTGTCGGGGTGACACATCTAGTCGTCCCCTTGGAGGAAGAAGTATCGACTCTTCTAGTTTCTATTGGAGTTGGGGGTCTCACACACTAACCTAAGGGTTAGCTTCCTTGGTAAAAAGCTATACATGCCCTTGGACTGAACTATTTGAAATGGATAGTAGCAGTGGAAGAACTCCTCCACCATCATCCTGCGTGCCCCATTAGATAACACGCCGTATAAAACTTCAACACCTAGGAAGACTCTCCAAGCGTTCGAAGAAATTTGGGTGACGACCAGTCCTAGGTACTGAAGAAGACGATGGTGAACAGCACTTAAAGGGAATCTAAGCCTCACCTTCAGCATCTGCTCATACACCCCGATGTCTTCACCATCTTGGTAGTAGCACTTTTCAAACTTGAAAGGTAGACGGATAGGGATGCTGACGGGAATCTGATATTTCTCCCTAAGGGTTTCAAAATTTTTTTTCTTTATGGTCGAGTTAAAATCATTCACTGTCCACAACGGAAGGAGTTTGAACCGCCTAAAACCATCAGGGCCTATGACGGACTAGATGAGGGGCTCATCATTGCCTATGTCTTCATCCTCATTTGAGTCACTTTCTAGTCCGTCTGCATCCAAGTCATCATCCTCGGTGGAAGATGAGTTAGCCGACGGATCCCTTTCATCATTAGAGGTGCCGGGGTTGTTCTAACCTGACGGAAACACCTCATCGTAGCCCGCTCCCTCGCGGACACACAATTTTTCACTTGACGCACTAGACATCTATCACCTACACGTGACGGATAAACCCTAAGACTTTCATGTTTCTACATAGACAATGGGTGGGCAAAAAAACTTAAATAAATGACAAAAGAACTCAACATGAGGTAAAGGATACTTACCGATTGAATAATACGTAGAAGGCAACAAAGTGTAGCTAACGGTTGCACCAAGTAGACGGTATGCTAGTCTGATGAAGAGGACGATAGCGCTCCGATTGTAAATTCGTTGTGGAAAGTAAAAAATGAAAGGTAAAGAAGCAAGTATATATAGAGGGAACGACAAGGAAGACGAAGGGATGCTTCAGTCCAAGCAATGAACCAGTGAAAACATGCCATGTGCCTCTATTGCATTTATGGCCCCAAGCTAACCTGTCAATCAAAGCACGTTTCTCAGAGGCTGAGTTATCAAAAATAAGACGACGAATTGAGGTATTGGACGGACGGATTCTAGGTACGTAGGCCCGAGGCCGATGGATACCGAGGCCACGTGGCACCCACATGGCTTAAGTAAACTCCAAAGAATCCTAAATGGAAATATCTTGCGCCCTACGATAGCCCCTGGTCAATGGAGTCCCTATATGGGAAGAATCTTGCAAAATACGTACATTTATTAGGATCTTTCGTACAAGGAAAGATCTTTCTGCCCAAGAAATAGGAGTCGGTTCTACACTACTATAAATACCCTAAGCCCTCAAAAACAAGGTACGCATAATTTACCCCAACTCTAGCACTCTAGAGTTGTAAAAATTCTCTAACTTAATTTTCGGAGGGTCTTTGGCTGGTACCACACCGGTGCCCTCCGTGGGGTTTTTTCCTTCATCTTTGTTGCACAGGTTTTGTCTAGAGCACGTGAGGCTATGCGGCTTACTGACGATTTCATCATCACATGAAAAATCAAACTTCCCTGCCATCGCATAATGATTTAAGCAGCTTTTCAAGTTTTTAATCGTTTGGCAACCAACAAACTAGAAAGTTCATGTCCAATTCATAGTGGTTTGCAATTTTCCATAAGGAAAAGACACCTATGTAATATAAAGGTCCTAACCCCTTTTTATTTATTTATTTATTTATTTTTCGGGAGAGACTGATTTGTTGCATTTTGTCAATTCATGCAAGATACCAATGTAATACATGTAAGGTTATCTGAATTGAGATCCTATATAGATTAGTGAGAGGGTTTAAGAATCAGATTGTAAGATCGGCACGAAAATTGTAAGATACTATTTTCTTATTAAAAAATTTTACTAAAAATACCTATAATTATAATTCATAATATATATTATAGAAAAAAAAAAACAGGTAATTTTTTACGTAAATTAGTGAAATTACTAATAAAAGGTAAAGTATCAAATTAGAAATACATAAACAAGGTTCAAAGTCTAAAAGTTACAACATACAAAGTAACAAAAATTTAAAACAATACCATATACCTAATTTTTACTATTTTCTATAAATAGAATTTGTATCATCTTAATATACTTTTATTTTAATTCAATTATTACAATAATTAGGTAGGAGGAATTTAAGTCATGACTCTCCTTATAAAAGAGACTAAAAATGTCATTGACCTAAACATCATGGGCATGGGCATCTTAGTATACATCTCTAAATTAATATTTGGTTTTCTCAAGCTTGATTTCAAAATCATTTGGAAAATTTTTATTTTTAATTTTTTTTAATTTTGTAATAATGTTAAACACTAAAAACTAACTAAGAATAGTTCACTATCAAATAAACTAAGATTAGTTCAAAGAATACATGCATTAAAAAGATCAACAAAATCCCGGGTGTCAACAAAGTAGTTCTCTCTCTCTCTCTCTCTCTCTCTCTCTCTCTCTCTCTCATAAATTCCCGGATGTTAAAAAAGTAGGGTAGAGGGGATTGAAACTTCTTTCTTCTTATAAATAGAAAAGTCAATACCACTAAATTACAAGATTCTTAGCTGTTGAAAGTATTCATTTTAAGCAACACACTAATTGAATAAACTAATGATAACATTAAATGACCCGCATCAAAAAGTTCTTTGGACAAAAATTTTATTAAAGGAATCAAAACATTTCATTTAGAGTGATATTCGGGATACTATAAATTTTACTTTATAATCTTTACAAACTAATGCCTTAACTTATAAAAAAATTAAAAAAACCCTAACAAGTTTATTTATTGTATTGTTGATGTGATACCAGTTATATTTATGGTTACGTCAATTTATAGTATTACATAGTGAAATTGACAATAGTTTTAACATTTTTCTTCTAATATATTTGAGGAACAAAGTGAAATTTGTGTTATTCTTCCTGAAACAAAATTAGAGTTTAGCATTACATTTTTTTGTATTGTATCAAAAACCTAAGCTAGAATGTAGTTTACAAACTTTGAGCTTGGCGTCACTTCTACAACGATCCCTGGCGTCACTTCTACAACGATCCCTCAACATTTAAAACATACAATTTACACCTTCAACTATTAAATCTTGCTGTTAACTCATTCAAAAACGACATCATTTGGACAAAAAATTCATATCGTTGTAATAGTCATGTGTGTAAATTGCAAGTTTTGTATATCGAATGGCCGATTTGAAAATGTGATTCCAAAATTAAGCGGCATGGAATGTATTTTAACAAATATGATAGGCCAAGAATGTATTGACCTCTTGTGATGAATTAACAAATTAATTAGTCAAGTTAATTAATTAATTCAATTAGCATGAAATACGTGTGGTAGCACAAACAAATCAACAACTAAGTTAAAGTGCAGCGGAAAGTAAATTGACACGGTGATTTGTTTACGAATGGGGAAAACTTACATGGCAAAAACCCCACCGGGTGATTTTAAGGTCACAACTCTTGAGAATTCACTATTATCACAACAAGCGGTTACAAGTAAAGAAATCTCAGTACCTTATACCAACCTACAGTTGAACTCTTATCCCAATACCCAATTGGACTTGTTCTGTAGTGACAATCTCTCCTTGTAATGCACGGCTCCCAGTACGTGACTAACCAATTCGATGCGCGGATCCCAGTATGTGACTTACTCACCAACTTGAGAAAGATGTTGGCTGCAAAGATTTTCAGTTCATCACACGATGAAGATCACGAAGCTCCTTGGTTACAAAACCTTACGGTGTACAAACACAGCAGCTTCTTCAAGAGAAAGATAAATTAGGGCAAATTCTGTCTCCGGTCACAATTTGCATGAACACAACTTTGCTTCACACTTGCGCAACCTTTGACGGATCTTAAAACAATCCTTATATATGTTTAGGGATGTGAGAAAAGAAAGTTCAAACATGTATTCATGGATTAAAGTGAAATCAGCTCTGAAAAACTAATTTTCATAAATCTCGATAAATAGCTTATCTGTCGAGAAGCTGTCGAGCATCGAGTTTCAGCAACCTTTTAAACCTCGATAGATACTAGCTGTCGAGTTTTAAAATCTAGCACTTCTTCACTTAATTCTTGGATAGACTTGCATGGGTTTAACACTTGAACTTGAAACCTTATTCCTTGAAGTATTAAACACATCCTAGATCTACCCAATTACAAGTAAAGTGCGTTTTGTCAAAGGATTAGCCAATTCAATATTGACATATATTCCTAACATTAAATCACATATGTCCTAACAAAATATTAATATCGAAATTTAGCTCCATCTATATCTGTGAGAGTTATGGTTAGGGGATAATATTATACTAGTTTTCTCAAAATTTTGAAAATAGGTCTGCATAATCTCATCATTTGCAATTAATAATTATTTGTACCTTTTTTTGAGAGGATATAGTACTGACATTATTAAGAAAAAAAAGATTTATAACATAAAAAGATTAAATTTTATAAGGATATCATGTAAAATTCAAGTTTTACACTCTCCAAACCCAACATGCCATATCATTTTATCACATATTAAATAATAGACACAACCCCACCCAATCGATTGGCTAATATTTGGGTTTAATTAATACTATTATAATGAAAGAAATAGTCGTATTGGTGATAATTTGGAGGCCTTTCTTTATATGGAGGCCTTAGACGACCTCCTCAATCCCCTATAGCATAAAGCCGGCCCTAAGCCCACCCGGTTACCTAGAAAAGAAATAAAATCATTTTGTGTCTAGAAGTGTGGGATGAGACTTTAAAAAATTAAATAAGGTTCACAAGTTTGTGAGAGTCGCGCTCCATAGGACAAACCCACAAGATAATTAAGGACATTGGTTTATGAAATATTTTTAAAACTTTTATGGGAAAAAAATAATAATGGAATAATAACACTCCCCTCCCTTGAGGTTTGGGGAAATTACACTCCATCCCAAACTTGAAGAGAAAAACACTTTCCCTCCTTGACATTCGATTGACCAAACTTTCTTAAATTAATATTATTAAAAATGTTATGTACTAAACTGTCATTTGTTTAAGGGCAATTTTCAAGAATTATTCTCCATTTCAAAATTAAAATTCATGTATTAAATTTTTAATTGAAGTGTATTTTAAAATATTATGTATAATTTTTTTTTTCTTTTTTTAGTGGGTTATGGAGAGATTTGTTGTTGCAAATGTTTTGGTAATTGATAAATTTGTATCTTTATTCTAAATTTATCAGTTTATTTTTTATTAACTATAGTTAAACTTTTGTAAAGAAATTTTTATAGAAATTTAGAATATTTCATTACTAATTTAAAGAAAAAGGGAGGCGTGTTAATTTTTTCAAACCTCAAGGGAGATGAGTGTTTTTTCCATTCATGTTTGGGGTTAAGTGTTATTCCCTCAAACCTCAAAAAAATAGAATGTACTCCCTCCGTCCCACTTTTTTTGTCATGTTTGAAAAGTCTAACTTTTTAAGGGAACATCATTTATTGTCTTGTCTATCTTTTAAAAATGTATAAGTTTCCAAAACTACCCTTAAAAAAATTTATCAAAAAATTGAATTAGTAAATTAATAGGGGTATAATAAGAACATTAGTAAATTAATGACTTTTATTTTTATAAACATGATAATATTTTGGGACATCTCAAAATGGAATAGGGGACAAAAAAAATAAGACGAGAGAGTAATTATCTAATAAATTATTAACATTTTTTTACAACGTTTTATATTTCTCATAGAAATGATATTAAAACTTTCTTAAAGCTATCAATTAATAAATACTTTAAGTACACCCAACAACCTGATCCATTTTTCAATAGTTGTAAGGAGGCCGAGAAGAACGGTTTATATTGTTAGACTATCAATTGAACCCTTGTACGGGAAACGTAATGTAATGAGTTGAGACTTGAGATCATGCAGACGTCATTCTCCAACCCTTGCGCTATTGTCTTGCACCTTTTTTTTGGTGGGAGGGCAGAACAAAATTGCACCTCGTTGTCTTGCACCTTTATTTGTGATGAAAGCATATCCCATTACAAGATGCTTTAATTGACTTCCATATAATACTGGTATAAACAATAAAAGTTTGAAATTTTTTTTTTTATTTTTTTATTTTCACACTTTTTTAAAATACAAGAATACTTTAACAAATTTTTATAATAAAAATTTTCAATAAAAGGCTAAGAAAGTTGTTTCCAAGATAAATGCCTCAAGAGATGAAAATAATAAATGAAAATATATTTTAGAATACTTTCAATAAAAACAATTTTAACAAAAAAACTAAATAAACTGTTGTGAAAAATATAAGGGCCTGTTTGGTATATAATCTCAAACTCACATTTTTACATTTTAAATAACATTACACACATTTTCACACATATTTTCACTCACGAATATTTCAAAAAATTACAAATAACATTTCTCAAATTACTCTACTAAACACCCCTAAATATCTCCGTGGGTGAAAACAATAAATGAAAGTATCTGACTAGTGCTTAGCCGCCCACTTTGCTTGGTGGGGGCTCACAAGCTTTTTTCATAACACTTTTTTTTATTAATTTTTTGTTAATAAAACCTTTTGTTCTCTACTGCTTTTCTTAGTTAAATCTCACATTGCAATGTTCAATCTGTATACTTGTATGTCATCCACATGGATTTCATGATTTCATCACGTTCACACGTTAACAGTTGACTCCTAAAAATTGTTTATAAAGTTGCCTATAGATGCTTTTGTCTCAAATAAAATTTACACGCACTCATTGAGACATTCCATATATGTTCCAACAATTGAAGCAAGAATATATATATATATATATATGTTCCAACCATTATTCATTAGAATTAATATTCATTATTATTTGCTACTTATATTCTTTTGTATACTACACATTATCATTTTCTTTTCGTTTTTTAAAGGATTGTGCACACTCTATCATTAAGAACTAGCTAGAAATACCTACGCATAAAATGATGGCGTTTATATTCAATTATTGATCTTGTAGTTGTTGGTCAAGCAGCACTGATAAACCACACCTATTCTTATAATATTATATATGTTTAAGACCTTATTAGGGTACAAATATGATAAACAAATAAAAAATCTATGTTAATTATCAATGTTTATCAGGTGAAAATGGTAGGTCATGCGAACTACCACATACTTTAACAAATAGAATCTTGTAAAGGTGTATGGGTTGTCGTTTTGCCTAATTTAGACCCAGAACTTTATTTATATTTCATTTTTAACTACCGTGAGAAAATACTTGTTAAAGACATGAAAACGGAAGTGGCTTGAGGTGTTTAGTAAAATGTAATGAATTAAGATTCGTATGAGAAATTAAATATTTAAGAAAGTCATGGAACACAACTGAGACATTTCTTTTTGGAGTAATATGATGGATACATTTCTTTTTGGAGTAATATGATGGATACATTTCTTTTTGGAGTAATATGACTGACACTACTATTGTTATATCCAAATCAAAATAGACCATGTCAACCATTGTGATTCTATTATAAAGACTTAATTGTTGTTTTCAGCTATTTATTATGAGTTTTGTAAATGATTTTTTCCTCTCTTCTTTTTCTGGCCATGTGACAATATATCATTTATTCCTTAATTCCCATTTAGATCTACATTAACATAATATTAAATTGGGTCAAATCATTTTATATATAATATAATATAATATAATAAAAGTCGGGTTTAAAAAATGTACTTGTACTTAGTGTTTTTACCTTTTTACTCAACAAAAAATAAAAATAAAAAATTGTACCAAGTGGCTCACCGCATGTGTTACATGTAGCATAATAGGTTTTTGTCATATAATTCATTTACTTGTTATATTGGAATAGAACTTTTTGTGTCGGCTACTTTTATATACTCAAAAGTCTAATTCCATGAAATTTTAACACATATTTTATACTTAAAATACAACTACTAATTAGTGAAAGTTCGAAAATGTGTTGAAAACACAAGAGCTGTTTAGACTCCCAATTAAAAGTTACGACTCGATTGATTTTACACTAACTTAATACTAAGTGCGGAATAGTGTAAAAGCGAGCAGATAAACAAACAAGCTACTCTAATCCATAATCAAAGCAACACAACAGTAAAATAGAAAGTAAAAGAGTAGGGAAGAAAGATGCAAACACAAGATAACATGCCGATGTATTATCGAAGAGAAAACCAAAGAACTCGGCGAAAAACCTCTCCGCCGCCCTCCAAGCAGTAATCGATCCACTTGACAATCAGTTGGGATACATGGGTTAGAAAGAGACCCTCCAAGCCTAATCTACCCGATGTACCTAAGCCCTCCAAACTCTTACTCCAACAGGGCTTCTCAGAACCGTGTCTTGTCTAGCTCTCCGGATCCCGAAACAAGCTCCATGTTGCATTTGCCATCCTTGACTTCTTCCAATGCTTCTCAGCAGCACCAAAACTTCACTTGACACTCTGAAAGGTTGTGGTAGTCTTTGGGCTATTAACCTCTCAATGGTATGAAAATGGAGAGGTAGGAGTTGAGGAAATTCCACAAGCAAATGTGTAGAGGATTGTGGGTATAACAATCTCTAACTCTCAAGGTGTTTGGCTAGGGTTTTCTCTCAGAAGCACTCCTCAACTTTTGTGGGTAATGTGGGTATAAATAGTGTAGGCACAGAAAGTGTGTATCAGAATGGACAGGCTGGCAGAACAGAATGTCTCGCGGGTGTCTCGCGGGAAGGCCTTACCCGCGAGATACTCGCGAGACACAGCTGTCTCCATCCTGGCCTGACTCTTCGCATTCCAGCATGTGCAAGGCACATGAGTCACTTCGCGGGATGCTTAGTCGCGAGCTACCCGCGAAAACTCTTCAGTCTTCAATTGCTTGAGTCTTCACACTCTCTCTCTCTCTATCACACAACCCTTACAATCAAATCCCACAATAAATACAGGGTACAACAGATTGAACAATAATTACAATCAAATTTGGCACGGAATAAAAGCCAACAAAACACATAGTTGTAAATAACAACTTTACAATCTCCCCCTTTGGCTATTCCGTGACAAAACCCCTAAAACAGACTCTAGACTTAAACGTGAGTTTGGGAACAGTGGCAAAACTCACTCACACCTAATCTAGAAGCTATGAAGCACTTGCACGTATATACCTGTAACCTGAAACACTTGCACACAAACAAAACTTTCATTAAGCATATGACAAGTTGAACACAAGGTACGTACATGAGCAAGTAAAGTGCGATCAAGTTTGTAAACATTATAAAACATGTAAGCATATCTTGATCAAACAAAAATAGTCATTAAAGAATGACTACAATGAACATTTAGCAAGTAAATGCTCATCCGGACACGCAATACAATTAAGAACAATCCAAAGGATCAATTGCATGTCCAACACTCAACCAATGCAAAATACATGAAGTATTTGCATCTAGGATACAAAATCCTACTAAGGCACAAGAGTGTGGTACTTAAGACATATTAGCAATATCTTAAAAGTACAAAAAAAATGCTACAAAGCATAGAGATAATCACAAATACTGAAAATAAATTGAAATTAAAAACAGAGTATTTAAAGCTTTAAACAAAAGCAGTAACAGTAAAAAAAAATTGTAAACAAAAAATATAAACTTCTGGCTTTTCCTCCCCCTATCACTACACTCCCCCTATCAATGACACCATCTCCTCCTTTTTATCATGGACACCATCTCCCCCTTTTTGTCATGGAATAGCTAGTCTCCATTTTCTTTTAGCTTCCTTTGAATTTCTTCCATCTGAGTTTGGAGAGATGTGAACTTTGTATCAAAGCGAATGTGCTGGGAGTACATGATAGTAGATAGACCGGATATCTTGGTATTAATCTCTTAAAGTGCAGCCATGATGTTTTCTAATTGGTCATCAACGGCATGAGGGGTAGAACTTGAGCTTCCCGGAGTTGCATGACTTTCTTGCTTGGTATTCTTCTTGGTGTGACTCATGCTTGCATGAAGAGTACGAATGTTAATTGGACTTGGCCTTGGGTATGGACGCTCATCTTCCGAGGGATGGACACCTTTGAGCTTCAAGATTCTTGAGATAAGGCGACAAAAAGGAATACAATTCCTTGAAGCAATCTGGTCAACCGTTTTGGCCAAGATGTGGAAAATATGAGAACACACATCAATTTCTTCATCAGTGATCAGATCATGCGAGAATAATGCTTGACCGAGATTCATATACCCGGTGCTGGACAGAGGATAGAGACTGCTACACATGATCATTGTGAGTAGTCTCAATTCTAGGGAAAGGGATGCCACACTAATTGATTTCGTATTGGAGGAGAATTCCAAATTAGCTCCTAAAGCTTCTTTAAAAACCTCTTCATTTGGATTCAGCTCATCATATACCAATCGTATGGGGAGTATTGGCCGGTTAATGTGTAGGATTTCCGCCAAATAAACCGGTGTCATTGAGAAACTTTTTCCTCTAACCCAACATTTTAACTCTTCTCCTTGAACAATGGCATTGGCATAGAACTCCTTTACCATGTTCTCGTATGCATCCTCAAGATTTGAAAGCAGAAAATTCCAATCCATTGTGGCAAACCATATTGGAATATTAGTTTCACGGAGAGATGGTTGGTCAACGACCCTTTCAACCAACAATGGAGCATCTCAAAAATAGGTCGTATAGGTCTAAAATGTAGCATAAGATCTGAACAAGTCAGGATCATACACTTCTGTTGAAAAACGAGTCCTTTTGACCTTGGTAACAGGTCATCAACATCAATTACCGGCTCTTTCCCTTTGCTGCTACCTCCTTTCACAACTGAGCGCTTAAATGGAGACATCTGCACAAAAGAACACAGAACAAACCAGAAACATGTGCAAAAACATAAAATAGAACACAAAACTTAATTAGATTCAAGTTAGTTCCAAAACAAAGGTAAAACAGCCTAAAATAGAGCATAAATAACTCAAAACAACATGCTAAAACAGTTTCAACATGTAAACATAGACACAATGCATGAAATTACGTAGGTGAGCATGTGTGTGCATATGTGTGCATGTGCTGATGCATGAGGATGCAGCATGAGATGCATGAGGTGTGCCTAGAGGGTGCCTAGGTGTGTGCATGCCATGGCATTGAGGCACAAAAAGAACAAAGTGTGTAAAACACACAACCATTGACCAAAACAAAGTAAATAGGATCATTCAAGACTAAAATCAAACATTGGAACTCAGTTGAGTCCAATTCAACACAGAAATGTCATTCGGACATTCTGTCAAACACCTAACATGCAACAATGCACAACAGTTATGGATAATGCATGAACATGGTGAAAACTTGCCTCAATACATGCTAAAATGCCTCATGGGGCCAACACATATGCACAAACAACAAATGGGACTCAGCCCAATCTAAGATTTTGAAAAAAAAAATTTACAAAATGAAGAACCCCAACCCAATTTTGAAAAATCCCCAAATTTTGAAACCCTAACTCAAATAATTGCATAATCTTAGAAAAACATGAAGAAAATGTTTTAGAAAACATATCTTGAAGTTGAAAATGCAGAAATTAGGCTTGAGAATAATGGGGTTTGAGTAAAATGTGATTTTAGGTTGAAAAGGGTTCGAGAAAGGCTTAGCGAGGGAAATAAGAGTGTTTTGAAAAATTGTCACATCTGCAATATAAAACTGAAAACACACGTTTTTCACGGGTTAGATAGTAACGAGACGGTCGCGAGAATGGCCACTGAAGCACAAAAACTTTCGCGAGAAGCTTTAAGTCACGATTAAGTGGCAAGACAGTCGCGAGAGTTTCTGTCTGAATTTGAAGAAATTCCAGATTTTGCCTAAAACACATTTCGCGAGAATTGTTTAGTCGTGAAATACTCGCGAGACAGTAGCAAGAGTCTCTGTGTGAAATGACCAAAAATTTATTTCCCTTAAAACCTTTTCGTGGGAAGCTCTAAGTCACGAGCTTCTCGCGAAACACCCTCTAAACCAGTTTTTGAAGAAAAACACAAAAATGCATTTTGAACAAAAACTAAAGATACGAAAGTATAAAATCAATTTGAAAAACATATAAAACACTAAAAAATCTTTTTGGGTTTGATCAGCAAGTACTTGAGCATACACACCACATTTGAACATGTACAATCACATAAATGAGATAAGCATTAATTGAATCAAAGTCTTGTGTGTTATGGGTGAGTATCAAGTGTGAAATAGTCCTTAGACCAGAGTAAAGCTTCAATGATCAATTCAATCAAGTCATACACAACTGGTACTAAATCAAGTGGTCTATCTCAATTATAGAAATGAACATATATGACCTCCCACAAATTGATTACAAATCTTAGAAGCTTTTCATTTGGCTTCTGCATAAATCATAACATTTGATCCATTTTGGATAATACATCTCTTTTTGAGATCAGTGCTTGATATTTTTGATATATCAACATTTAGAATTAGCTTTTGGCTTTTTGAGTACCATACATTTCAAAACAAAAGTCGTTTTCCCTTTTTCCTAGCCAAATACTAATATGTGCGACAAGCTTTTGCAGCTCAATATCTCTTTTCATTTGGAGATTTACATTTGGTGAGCTCTTTTGCAAAAACAAAAAAATAAATAAATAAATAAAGTGGGAAGAGATATAGGCACAAGTCTATGCAAGTATCAAGACCATCAAGACTATTGACCAATCATTCATGACAAGCTTGAAGATCTATTTACAACAATCACACATAGTTTTTAAGATTTCTTCCACATAGATAAATGTGCATACAAAACAAGCTAAGCTCGTAAATGCACTACGCCATTAGTACGAAGGTACTAGGCCAAACTCACATGTGATATACACAACACAAGCGATCAAACATTTTGAAGATTTTTCAATTTTTATGGGTTTTTGAATTTTTTGAACACACTCAAAAACAGAACAAAAACAAGAACAAAGCAAAAGCTTGTAAAAGAAACATGCTAAAAACCAGAAGTAAATGGCACAAAGTAAATTATGCATATAATGATGCATGAACAAGTGTCCCTAAACATCGGAAGTATTAGTGCATGGACATGTGAAATGCTTATGCATGAGTACCCTTCTTCACCCACACGGCACGTGCGTTTGGGGTGATATCCCAATAGGATTGGGTACGAGAGTTAGGACTTTCAAACCGTCTAGTGAAGCTCTCCAAGCAAGTGGTGAATGCTCCGATCATCTTCATCATGTCCATCACATCGGAATCACCATTTTGACCTCTTGATTGCTCAACAGCCCAATTTCTTTTGTCATTTTTAGGGCTTTTTGACCTCTGAGCACTTGCATTCTTCAATGCCTTCAGCTTATGGCAATTTGGTCTAGTGTGTCCTTGAAGTCCACAGAAATGATAGAAATGTTGAATTCTCGAACCTCTTTGTAATTTTTTAGGTGATTTCCCTTGAACCTTAGACTTGACCACTGATTGATTACGAGGCTTATTCAACACCCGTTGGTCAGCTACATTCTTCTTCTTTTCATCCTCTATTTTCTTAGGCGTCGAGGCAGTCGCTACGGTTCTTTGGCTTGCACAAACTTCACTTCCTTGGTGATTTTGACAACTGAACTACTTTCTCCAGTATATCCCAGTCCGGTTTTGTCGGAGAAAGTTTTTTGATGAGAGAGGAATTCATCAAGCTTTTTGGAGGAGACTCGCTCTACTTTTGCATTGGCTTGAACCACCTCAAGCTTAAGGAATTTTATCTTTGAGTAGGCTTTCATCAGCTCTCCATTCAGCGTCTCTATGTCACATTTGGCCTCCTTAAGTCGTACTAGGAGACTTCTATAGTCCTCCTCTGCCTTCTTCATCTTTTTAACAGCTGCCTTAGCCACCCTTGTATATTCTCCTGACTTTTCAAGTAGGGAGTTGTAGTTTTCTTGAAGACTGGCTAAATCTTCATCTTCTTTAGCATTTGATTCTTCTACAATTCCCATGGATTCCTCATCACTATGCTCCCCAAGTTCTTGCACTAGCAAACTCAAGTCCTTCGAGGACTCAACATGAGCAATAGTCATAAAGGCGGAGTAATTCCCTTCTCCATCACAGCTCTCTTCCGAATCAGAATTGGATGAATTCGAGTCACTAAGAGTTGTGGCATATGCCCTGCCCTTCCCTCTTAGATAGTTGGGACACTCCTTTTTGAGATGTCCATGGCCATTGCATTCATAACACACAATGCTTTGAGGAGATTGTGTATCCTTCCCTTCTTTCTTCTTAAACTCTTTCCTATCACCTTTGGAGGATGAAAACTTCCCTCTGTTGAATGGTTTCCCACTATTCTTCATCTTTAGAAATTTTCAAAAGTTCTTAGCAAGAAATGCTACCTCCTTTTCCACTCCATCTTCTTCAGAGGAATCATCCATTCTTTCGGTGATGGTTTTAAGAGCAAGATGTTAGGTTCTAAGGTCTTAGGATTTTATGTATTTAGAACTCTAATTTGTAATGTTGGCAAACCATGATCAAAACATTGTATTTAGTCTTGTTTAGGCTTGCTCAAAGTTGGTTTATTATTGTACAGTTGGAATCGAGTGGCTACAGAAGTACTTGGGACTTTTGGCCTGGCTCGATCGATCGAAGAATAGACTCGATCGATCGAAAATCGCACAGGTTGATTATTCTGCAGAATTTCCAACTCAGCCCTACTTCATTAAACGTTTAGGGTTTTATGTTTTTACCCTAGGTATATAAACAAAACCCTAGCCACGTTTTTGAAGGTTGTCCATATTGTTATGTTGCTCATATTTGCTGTTTGTGTGAATCCCTTGTGAGATCTTCGAGGAGCTTTCCTTCACATAAACTTAGGGTTGTCAATATCTTGATGATCAACATAGTTGCAACCATTGGAACCTAAAAGAAAAGCAAGCGGGGAGCTTGTAGCTGATTGAGGAATTCAAGAAAGAAGTAGTCCGTGGATTCGGAGCCTGCGCGTGGTCGTGTCAGGAAGTTCGTACTGGTGGGTAGCATTAGGAAGTTGAGCGGGGAGCTTGTAGTCCTTTTGTAAGAACTTCAATTCTTTCATAGTGAATTCTGTTATGCCTTGAGGATCGGTGGGTCAAATCCTCCCCAGGTTTTTACCGTGTGGTTTCCTGGGTGATCATATCTTGTATTCATTTATTTTCCGCTGCATTATTATTCTTGATATGATTATTGAATTGCTTTAACCTAGAATTGCATAATTTGACTAAGTAACAACTTGGCTAATTAATCTAGGCTACGCAATTTGGTTGTTTAAGGGGTTTAAATAACCTATCAAGTGGTATCAGAGCGGGTAGCTCTTTTTGTTTGAGATTTTTTAATCTCTGAGCTGATCCTTGACCCCTGTTGTCATGGAGCATGGACACTCTGTTTGTTCCTCCTCATTTTGATGGGAACAACTATGCTTATTGGAAAGTAAGGATGAAAGCATTCCTGAAATCCATTGATGAAAGGGTTTGGAATTCCGTTGAATACGGATGGGTGAAACCCGCTACTCCTGTGAGTGAGTAGCAAACTTCTGAAAAAGAAGCAGCAAGCTTCAATAGCAAAGCTATGAATGCCATCTTTAATGCTGTTTCTATGGAGGAATTTAAGAGGATCTCTAATGTTGAGGTTGCTCATATTGCCTGGAAAATCCTCCAAACTGTGCATGAAGGCACAAAGGCAGTTAAGATTAATAAATTGCAACAATTGACTTCTAGATTTGAAAGCATTAGAATGTCTGATGATGAATCTTTTGATGAATTCTATGCTAAATTAAATGATATTGTCAATTCTGCTTTTAATTTGGGTGAAATCTATGATCAACCTAAAATTGTTAGGAAGATTCTTAGATCTTTAACTGAAGACTTTAGACCCAAAGTGACTGCCATCACTGAAAGCAAGGATGTGGACTCCATCCCTGTTGATGAGCTTGTAGGATCTCTTCAATCCTATGAGTCTGACCTACCTAAAGTGAACAAATCAAAATCAATGGCTCTTAAGTCAGTTGATGATGTTGAGGGTGGTGGATTTGATGATGAGCTCTCTGCTACAGAGATTGCCTATCTTGCCAAAAACTTTAAAAACTTTCTTCGGAATACAAATAGAAAGGCAAGAGGTACTTACACTGCTGAACTTAGAAATTTTAGGAAGAATGATCCCACTAAGGTTAACAATTTTGAAAAACCTAGAGAAAATTTTGGTCAATCTTCTAATAACTCTTTGGGTCCTCAGTGTTTTGGCTGTCAAGGGTATGGTCATGTGAAATCTGAATGTCCTACATTCTTGAGGAATAAGGGTAAAGCTATGGCTGTAACCCTTAGTGATAATGAGGTTTCTGATGATGAGTCCGGTGGTGACGAGGATGGAAACTTCATTGCTTTCACGGCTACTGCTATAGTCAATGAAAGCATATCTGCTGAGGAGAACCCTTCTGATGGGGAACTCTCTGAAGATGCAGATCTTCAAGAGGCCTATAATAAACTTTGCAAAATTGCTGCAAAGGATGCTATGAAAGTTGAACTTGGCCTAAAGAAAATTGATTCTCTTGAGCTTGAAAAGAGAAATTTGCTTGTTAAACTGTTTGATGCTAATGAGCTTTTGAATAATGTTAAATCTGAGAACATGCTTTTGCTTGATAAAGTTAGAACTTTGGAACATGATTTATCTGTTGCTAGATCTGCTAGTTCTAAACTTGATCACATGCTGAATGTTCAAAAGTCTCCTACTGATAAAACTGGGTTAGGATATGTTGAAAGCATTTTTGATTCTAGACCACATTCCACTACTTTTGTTCCTTCTTCTTCTTCTGAACCTTCTGTGAGTGAGGTTGTGAGTGAAACTGTCAAACCACCTGTGAGTGAGATAGTTAAACCCGTAGAAGTTTCACCACCTAAGAAGACTAGGGTAGATTTAAGAGAATCTAAACCTAAGGAGCCTACCAAATCTAAGGACAAGATGCATGGTAAACCTGCTTGGGTTTGTCATTATTGTGGTAAGTCTGGACACATTCGTCCTAACTGTTACAAGCTTCAAGCTGATAAGAGAGCAAATAAACCAAAAGTGCCTGTGCCTCAAGCACAAGATCCTATGGCACTAATTGGTGAATTGGTAAAGGTGTTAAACCTTTATTCCAATCCTGGAGTTGGGAATCACTCAAATGTGAATAAGAACTCCAATGCTCGTGGTGCATCTAAAAAGTTTTGGATGCAAAAGACTCGAACTAACTGAGTCTTTCTGACATGGTCCTTGTGCTTAATTGCTCTATTCTTTGGTGACCATTGTTCTTTGGTTTTTGTGTTTCTTTTGTTCTAGGACTTGCATTGCATTACATTCATGCATTTCATTCTAGGATTTATTTGTTTTCTCTTTTAATAATAATAATAAAAAAAAAGGGAAAAGGAGAAAGCAAAAATTATGTTAGACACTATTTTTCTTGATTTTTGAAAAACAAGGTTGGTCTATCTTTTGACACATGTCATGTTCTGTGTACCTTGTTTAATGTTGATGAGCTTAAATATTGCACTTGACTAGTTAAAGCTTTATAGTGCATGTTGTGTGGGAAGATGTTTATAGTGTTTATCACTTTGTCTTAATCTTGAAGTCACATGTTATTTGACTGTCGGACTTGATCCTTTTGAGAAAGGCATAAATAACCATCTCACCACTGTTCACTAGTCAATCATGAACACCTTAGTGCATATCATAAGATTTTGTGCTCGAGAAAGTGTAGCACATGCACAAAAAGAACATAAGGTGTAGCCTCTTTAAATGCTTAATGCTTAAAACTGGTGTGTACTATTAGGCTTGATGCCATTTCACATAATCTAATCTGGTGTGTACTATTAGGCTTTATGCCAAATTTCACCTAAATAATGGGGCAAAAATACAAGAAACTTACATGATTGCAAGCTTTTGTTCTAGGAGATGTGGGAGTTATAGGATGTAACTCTTTAGGTGATAGTCTCTTTTAAATTCTATGTGATGAATTGTGTAGACTTTGTGTTTGATTGCTATTCACATATCACCTCACATGTATCTCAAGTTTTTGCTAGTATCACACACTACACAAGTTACTCTTTGTTAAACACTGTACATGCTAGTGTGTGTTTTTGGTCTGACCAACCAAGTTTGAAATTATCTTGAGATTTGTGCACAACATATTTGTTGCTTGAGAAAATTCAAAGGAAGAATAATTGAAACTTGTTTTTTTTTGAGAAAATTGGGTTTAAAATTTTGGGTTTTTGAAAAAGCATTCCATCTCATACTCATGCATTTTATTTCTGTAATTTAATGCTTTGAGGAGTTGTTTTTCAAAATTTGGTTTGTCTTTCAAAACTGTGATTTTTCTCAAAATTTAGTGAGCCTCTGCCCATTTTGATCGATCCAGTCTGATTTTCGATCAATCGAAAAAATGCTTTCATTTGTCTCAAAATGACTGTGTGTTTCGATCAATCGAATCTGACTTTCGATCAATCGAAAAAGTGCTTTCATTTGTCTCAAAATGACTGTGTGTTTCGATCAATCGAATCTGATTTTCGATCAATCGACCATCGTGAAAAAGCTTTTTAAAAAAGGTTCTTTTCTGACTTTTTCAAAGTTCCTATTCAAAACTTTTCAAACTTTTTTTTTCTCTCTCCGCGTTGGCAAGGCTCCACATAGAGATTTTTGTCGTTTTCCTCCGTTCTTTTTGCAAAATCTCTCTCTCCTCAAGCCGGTAAGACTCTTTTACCCTTCCTTTTGAATTTATTTTCATGTTTTCATGCATAAATCCATGCATTTGAGGGTGATTTTCGAACCTTGAATATTTGGGATTTTCTATTGATTCAAGCCTTATTTTATGAAATTGATCTTTGGGTTTTTGTGGGGACACTTCATAAACATGATTATTACCTGTTAATTGGATCAATTTTGAGTTTGGTGAAAAATTGAAAAATCTAGGGTTTGTTCTTGATCCGAATTGGGGCTTTTGTTAAATTGGGAAGAATTTGATGAAATTGGCTTGTTGTGTAGTTGTAATTAAGCATTATAATCTATGTAATGTGTTTTATAATGCTCAATTCATCTTTTTGGTAAAAACTTTCAACAAGTAGTTTTCAATTTTTGGGATTTTTGATAAAAAATTCCATGTTCAAGCCAATTTTGTCAATTCAATCTCAATTGAACTTATTTGTTTACTGCATTAGATCATGCATCACAACATTATTAATGTTCATGCATCATATAGATTTTTGTTCTATATTTTTTATTGTGCTAATTTGCAGTCTGCCCTTGGTTCTGTTTTCTCTTGTTCTTTTGGTTTTTCACTTTGTGTCTCTGTCCTTTCCTTAGCACTATGCCTAGGAAAACTAGAGCCCGTAGGAATGTTCCCTCACCTTCTCCTTCACCCCCTCCATCCTATGACCGTGAGAAGTTTTCGAGTGAGGAAAACCAAGAGATTTATGAGAAGCTGAATGTTAGGAGAAAGATTTGGGCTGAGCGTTCTGTTCACTTAGATGAACTTGATCCTGCCATTAGGGCAAACTTTGAGCGTAGGGGCTGGTTACCCTTGGTGGATGTTTCTGATCCTCCTCCACCTTCTGCCTTGATTAGAGAGTTCTATTCGAACATCTCTATCCGCATCTATGATTCCAACACTCTAGTCAAGAGTTGGATACGAGGCGTAGAGTACTCCATTACTCCTGAGGTAGTGGCTGATGCTTTAGGGGTACCATTGGTTCGACATCCTGTCTATCCATATGACGTGTCTCCCGAGATTAGTGATGTCTTGTCTTACATCACTGGGACTACTGTCCAGTGGGGTTCTGATCCTCGGATCACTTCTGCTGAGCTCTCCGGGTTACACTATCTCTTCTTTAGGATAGCGTGTCATTCTATTTGGCCCATTTCCCATGTTCACACCATTCCTCTTGAGAGGTGTGTATTTTGTACACTCTGGTTACTGATGCTCCTATTAGTTTTCCCCATCTTTTTCTTCGTTCTTTGAACGATGTTTATAGGAGTTCATCTTCTGCTCATGCTCTTGTACATCCTATTTTCATTCATAGGATTCTCCTTCATCTTGATCTTGGTGGCTTCCCTTCCTCTGAGCCCGTTCATGTTATTGCTCCTATAGGTGCGTCTTTTCTTAGACAAAGGGCTGCTCATCTTAGAGCTGGTTCTAAACACCTTAGGTCTGAGCCCTCTAGTAGCGCACCTCCTCCTTCTTCTTCTGCAGGTCTTGCTGGTGAGGATGTTCCTGATCCAGTTGGTGATGATGCTGCTGCTGCTGATGTTCCTCCACCTCCTTCGGCCGACTTCGATGTTCGTCGTACTTTGGAGACTGTCATGACCGTTCAGGCGGCTCATGGACAGATTTTGGTGGACTTGCTAGATGAGTTTCGTGCTCTACGAGCTGATTTGGCGCGTCTTCATTCACCCTCACCACCTCCTTTTGATGGCGACCTGTGATTGCCCTTTGGCATTCCGTCACAAAAAGGGGGAGTGGAGTTTTGACTTGTAGAGGAGTTTTTGTAGTTAGGGGGAGACTTTTTGAGACTTTTTGTTTTTGAGGAGCTTGTGGAGTTTTTAGATTGTATCTAGGTGCTTCACTTTGTATATCATTTTTGGGGATATTCATGTTAGGGGGAGTAACATTGATTGATATACATGTTATTTTTGTTGATTCTTGTTTCTTTATGATTCACTGTTTATTGATTTATATTTATGAGTTGATCATTCTTATATGTCTTTATTTTGTGTTGTGTGAATCTTACAAGAATGTTATACCTGTTGTTTTACTCTTTTCTGTCACACATGCGTTTATGCGTTTGTTGAGTATTTCAGGAATATACAGGTTGATTCAACTAAGCTGCTGTCTACACTTGCAACTGATGGATAGTAGTTAGGCTGAATTTGATTTTATGAGCATTATCTTTGTAAAGGGCTTTTACTTGTAAAACTTTGAGCTTTTAATTATGGTTTTGTCACGGATTGCCAAAGGGGGAGTTTGTTAGGTTCTAAGGTCTTAGGATTTTATGTATTTAGAACTCTAATTTGTAATGTTGGCAAACCATGATCAAAACATTGTATTTAGTCTTGTTTAGGCTTGCTCAAAGTTGGTTTATTATTGTACAGTTGGAATCGAGTGGCTGCAGAAGTACTTGGGACTTTTGGCCTTGCTCGATCGATCGAAGAATAGACTCGATCGATCGAAAATCGCACAGGTTGATTATTCTGCAGAATTTCCAACTCAGCCCTACTTCATTAAACGTTTAGGGTTTTATGTTCTTACCCTAGGTATATAAACGAAACCCTAGCCACGTTTTTGAAGGTTGTCCATATTGTTATGTTGCTCATATTTGCTGTTTGTGTGAATCTCTTGTGAGATCTTTGAGGAGTTTTCCTTCACATAAACTTAGGGTTGTCAATATCTTGATGATCAACATAGTTGCAACCATTGGAACTTAAAAGAAAAGCAAGCGGGGAGCTTGTAGCTGATTGAAGAATTCAAGAAAGAAGTAGTCCGTGGATTCGGAGCCTGCGCGTGGTCGTGTCAGGAAGTTCGTACTGGTGGGTAGCATTAGGAAGTCGAGCGGGGAGCTTGTAGTCCTTCTGTAAGAACTTCAATTCTTTCATAGTGAATTCTGTTATGCCTTGAGGATCGGTGGGTCAAATCCTCCCCAAGTTTTTACCATGTGGTTTCCTAGGTGATCATATCTTGTGTTCATTTATTTTCCGCTGCATTATTATTCTTGATATGATTATTGAATTGCTTTAACCTAGAATTGCATAATTTGACTAAGTAACAACTTGGCTAATTAATCTAGGCTACGTAATTTGGTTGTTTAAGGGGTCTAAATAACCTATCACAAGAGATTTGCTTGACTTATGAGAATGCAGTCCCAGCTCATACGTTTGGAGAGATCCAATGAGCTATTGGATTTTAATCTCATCCAAATCTTTGCTTTCCTCTATGACTGTGACTTTTGCTCGGAAGCTCTTTGGTAAGGACCTCAAGATTTTTCTTACCACCTTAGCATCTTCAATCTTCTCACCAAGATTGAGTTTAGCAATTACAATTTCGTTGAGTTTCCCATAGAAGGAATCAAAGGACTCATCATCTCCCATATTAAGCTCTTCAAATTTAGTGGTAAGCATCTTAAGCTTTGTATCCTTCACTTTCTTTGTTCCTTCATAGGTGGTCTCCAATATCTCCCAAACTTCCTTGGCTACTGTTATGTGAGAAATCCTGTGAAACTCATCTGGAGAAACACCACAAAAGATTGCATTCAAGGCTTTACTGTTAGCGTTAGCTGTCGCAAGTGCTGCTTTATCCCAAGTGGATTTAGCAGCCTCCGGCCTAGTCCAACCTACTTCTACCGCATCCCAAACAGTATCATCAATTGAACACAAGAATGCCCTCATTCGGACTTTCCAAAAGGCATAATTACTACCATCAAAATATGGTGGAACATTTAAAAATTGAGACCGGTCCATCTCAAACGGGGTCAAGGATCACACTCAGGTATTTAAACCACAGCGAGTGTACCGGCTCTGATACCAATTGAAAGCTTGAAAATGTGTTGAAAACATAAGAGTTGTTTAGACCCCCAATTAAAAGTTACGGCTCGATTGATTTTACACTAACTTAATACTAAGTGTGGAATAGTGTAAAAGCGAGCGGATAAACAAACAAGCTACTCTAATCCATAATCAAAGCAACACAGCAGTAAAATGGAAAGTAAAAGAGTAGGGAAGAAAGATGCAAACACAAGATAACACGTCGATGTGTTATCGAAGAGGAAACCGAAGAACTCGGCGAAAAACCTCTCCGCCGCCCTCCAAGCGGTAATCGATCCACTAGACAATCAGTTGGGATACATGGGTTAGCAAGAGACCCTCCAAGCCTAATTTATCCGATGTACCTAAGCCCTCTAAGCTCCTACTCCAACAAGGCTTCTTGGAACCATATCTTGTCTAACTCTTCAGATCCCACAACAAGCTCCATGTTGCATCTGCCATCCTTGGCTTCTTCCAATACTTCCCAACAGCACCAAAACTTCACTTGACACTCTGAAAGGGTGTGGTAAGTGTTTGGGCTATCAACCTCTCAATGGTATGGAAATGGAGAGGTAGGAGTTGAGGAAATTCCACAAGCAAATGTGTAGAGGATTGTAGGTATAAAAATTTCTAACTCTCAAGGTGTTTGGCTAGGGTTTCCTCTCAGAAGCACTCCTCAACTTTTGTGGGTAATGTGGGTATAAATAGTGTAGGCACATAAAGTGTGTATCAGAATGGACAGGCTGGCAGAACAGAATGTCTCGCGGGTGTCTCGCGGGAAGGCCTTACCCGCGAGATACTCGCGAGACACAGCTGTCTCCATCCTAGCCTGACTCTTCGCATTCCAGCATGTGCAAGGCACATGAGTCACTTCGCGAGATGCTTAGTCGCGAGCTACCCGCGAAAACTCTTCAGTCTTCAATTGCTTGAGTCTTCACACACTCTCTCTCTATCACACAACCCTTACAATCAAATCCCATAATAAATACAGGGTACAACAGATTGAACAATAATTACAATCAAATTTGGCACGGAATAAAAGCCAACAAAACACATAGTTGTAAATAACAACTTTACAATTAGGTTTAGGATTTAAAAATAAATTATAATTATAATTATAATTCTAGTTCCACAAAATTTTATACTTAAAACATATCTACTTGTAATTACTGCTTAAAAATATTACATTTATTTTTATTTAAAAAGGAAGGACATTTGAACACATGCACATCCCTTGTGAGTTGGCCAGTTAATTATTAAGATAGTTTTACTTTAGATTGAACTTTATTACTAATATATCAAGTGACGATCAATTGTTAAGATAGTTTATTCTAGGTAAACATATATTACATAAAATTTAAGAGAGACTCAAAATAGTTCTTGAACTAAATTTTTATTTATTTATTTTAATTGCGTATTTGATTTTTTTTCATGATTGTTTCTTAATAAAGGGGTAATTACACTCCCTTCCATTGAGATTTGATGGAATAACACTTCATCCAAACTTATAGGGATTAAAAAAACACTCCCCTTCCTTGAGGTTTGAAAAAATTAACACCTCCCCCCCCCCCCCCCCCCCCGGGTTCATATTAGTAATAAAATATTATAAATTTTTGTAAGAATCTCTTAACAAATGTTTAACTATAGTTCGTAAAAAATAAAAAATAAAATCTGATATATTTAGAATAAAAATGTAAAATTTATCAAACACCAAAATACTTGCAACAACAAATCTTTCCATAACTTGTTAAAAAAAAATTTACACATAATATTTTAAAATACATTTTAATTAAAATTTAAACAATGAATTTTAATTACAAAATAAGATAATTAGAAACTTGTCTTACCCTTAAGCAAAAGTCAGGTTAATACATAACATTTTAATATTAATTTAACAAAGTTTGATCAATTGGATGTCAATGGGAGAAAAATGTTTTTTCCCATCAAGTTCGAGGTGGAGCGTCATTTCTCCAAACCTCAAAGAAGAGGAGTATAATTACCCATTTAATACATTAAACAATTTTACATCATGCTTGCACCACACAACTCAACAAACATTTTACATGTTGTAAAATTAATGTTCTTTTGCCATGTGCCTCATTAATTATTACTATAATTTATTTTAGATATATAAAATACCCCATAATAATTTGTTAAGATAGTTCTAAATAATACTAATATTTATTTAATCTATACAAAAAGTTGTAATTAGTCTGTGCATCGACAGGGGCATGATATTACTCTATTAGAGTGCTTATTTCATATTTACACTGGGTTGGGCTTATGCCATATCTCCATCATAAAAATTAGGCCCACTTTTGCTTCTTCTTTTTTGGGATGTGAAATTAGGCCCACTTTAGTTCTTATTAATGCTACACATTCACTTAGCCATTCTCTCCTAGACCGATAGTTGAAGAAGCAGGTGAAAAAAGAAAAAAAAGAAAAAGAAAAAACAGATACTCTACTGTATATTGTCACAACTTGAAAACAATCGGATCCATTGACCAAGATTATAAGCAATCAGAATTTTCCACTCCTAAGCCCACAGAATTTTGACCAAGATTATAAGCAATCAGAATTTTCCACTCCTAAGCCCACAGAGTTAGGTCAAAAGGGCTTTTATTTTCCCAATGGATGCAGATGCTTTAAATTGAGTTTTTTTTTTTTTTGGCTGAAACTTGTGCTTTGATTTGAGTCTTTCAAGTTGTTAGACCTGTTTTTTTTTTTAGCAAATATATAGCTAGAGACTCCAAAAAACCTATACATCAGTCTCACCCAATTAGTCCAAAATACTTAGTTCAAAACAGTGCTTGCCACAAACAGTGAGAACACTGCCATCACTATTGTTATATAAAATAAAAAGGAGTAAATCATAAATTACACCTCTAAAGTTTGGGAGTGTTTGAATTTTATACCCTGAAATTTCAGAATTTAGATTTACCCCCTTGAAGTTTGAGAGTGTTTGGATTTTACACCCTCAAATTCTAAAATTTCAGAGTATAAAATCTAAACACCTCCAAACTTTAGAGAATAAAATTCAAACACCCCTAAAATTTAGGAGGTAAAATCTAATTTTTAAAACGTCAGGGTATAAAATCCAAACACCCCCAAATTGCAAGGGGTAAAATTCAACTTCCGAAGTTTCAGGTTGTAAAATCCAAACACTCTCAAACTTTAGGGGTGTAATTTAAAATTCATTCAAAAAAAATTATTCTTTCTTTCGCTTAGGTTTGACTGTCTCCACATCTCTCTCTCTCTCTCTCTCTCTCTCTCTCTCTCAAGACATTTTCTTTGCCTTAAAAGCAACCTCTTTTTTATCAAAACAATTTCCATATACTCAAAACTCATAAGCTAGTGAGCAACACGTGCACAAAGGCCCTTTAGCATTGAAGAGTTCAAGAACAGATTTGGTTTTGTCTTCATCACATTATCAAAATAGCTTCCATACACTAAAACCCACAAGCTAGTGACCAACACGTGCATAGAGGCCTCCACTACAACAAAATGTATTTTTGGTGACAAAATGTTTTGTCACCAAAAGTCCTATATTTCGTCGCCTATGATTTTTGGTGACAAAATATTTTTTTTGGCGACGAGATTGGTTTCGTCACATATACCGCATCGCCAAAAGTCCTAGTGACAAAAAATTTCGTCACCAAAAGGTCCAAATATATATATTTTAAAAAAAAACTTTTGGCGACGAAACCATTTCATCGCTGAATGTTTTCCTCGCTAAATACACGATTCAAGACGAGATAGTTTTATCACCAAATGTGTTTTTTTTATTTATTTATTAAATCATATTTAGCAACGAAATATTTCATCACCAAAACCTTTTTTTTTTTTTTTTCAATTCGTCCATGTTTGACAATGAAATATTTCATAGCTGAAACCAAACCTTTTTTTTTTTTTTTTTTAATTCGCCTATATTTGGTAACAAAATATTTCCTCACCTAAACCAAATTTTTTTTTTGGTGCCATTTTAGGCGGCGAATTATTTTGTCACCAAATGTTATTATTCCATTGTAAGCAAACTATTAGTGACAAAAAATTTTGTTGCCAAAGATTTATTATTTTTAGTCTAATTTTATATTTTCAATTATTTCCTTTGATATTAACCTGTCATTATATTATTAAAACCTCACATTTGAGCAACACATTTATAAGCAAACAATACAATCCAAAAGTAAATAAAACAAGTATTAGATTCAATCCATCCACACAAATACAAGTTGTTTCCAACATGTACAACAACACAAGAAGTTTTATAATAATACAAAAACATTAATGTAATATAACTAGGGTCAAAGAAGACATCTTCAAATGTCTTCAAGTAGTGCCAAAAGAAAATGCCCTAAAAGCCACCAATACGAAATCTACACATAGTTAAAAACAAAACTACATTAAAATCGTAAAGCAAAAACATTAACTATGTTATAAGAAACATTTCTAACAACGCATTAAAACTAGTCATTGTAGACACTCGATTTTGCACCCATAATTTAATCAAAGAAGATGGCTAGAGTGACCGTTCATATACCCAAAAAAATCATAGTTGCATTACATGTATTAATTCATTCATTTCATATCATAAAAATGATCTTGAGATTCTAACGGTCGCGACGGTATGTCCGATTCCCAAATCAGACCGTCGGATTGAAAGATATCATGAGATCAAGTTTTCACGGTCTACATGCATTGTATGGGGTGAAGCCAATCACGTGTGATTAATTGAAATTAATTTTGATTGGTTAATAATTAAAATTAATTAAATGAAATAATGTGATTGGTGGAGTATTTTTCTTAAAGTGAGATTTGTTGCATGGAATTAAAACAAATAAGTTGATAATATTTAAAGACTGTAGATAATTAGGCTTTTAGGATAATTATATTCAAAATAATTATTTTAAAAATCCTAATTATCACTTTGGAATGAGGTTTATCATGAAAATAACTCTTAAATTCGTCCAAATACAGTTTTTGTAGAGAATCGAATTTCCCTTCAGCTTTCAAAATTTCAGCTTAATGCAAATTTTTAGTAAAACGATATGATCAAAATACTAAAACTTGTTCTGATCTGGAAAATCAACTTACTCTTATCCAAATCTCCTTTTTTTTTAGGATTTTCCCCATACGTTTTTTGCTTATTATTTTCCCCATATGAGTATTCTTTTTAAAAGAGGACATCATTCATAAGGCAAATTTATTTAAGTTAATTTTTGTCAAGTGTTTGTTGTGTGTGTTCAACATATCATTCAACATCATGCAAAAAAGGGTATATTGGTCATTAGAGTCTAGAAGACCAAACTCTGTCTAGGCGGAATGGGTGCCGAACACCTTCCCATTCCATAACCTAGCCCCCAAGCTTAGGGTTTTGGATAGGTAGATTAGTGTTTTGTCTATTTAATTTTGGTAGATTGTAACTAAGACCAAAGCTTTGTATTCTTTTGCATAGATTGTAACTAGGACCCAAAGCCTTGTAAGGTTTACTTTACCAAAATTGTACTTGTCTTTATTCAATCAATGACATTTGAAATATTTTGATTATGTAATTTGTATTTATTTATTTTCTTATTTTTTTGTATAAAAAAATAAGCGCCGACTCCACACCACTTATCCAAAAAGAGAGGTGCCCTTAAAAGCACCCAAATCTCTTTTTTGAGAGCACCCCAATTATGCGATCTCTCACAGGCATACCAATGAATTAAAGTCAAAACTCCTAACTAATAAGTTGCAAAAAGAAAATATACATTTTCAAGTGTAATATAATACAAATATTTTCTAATAATGTATTAAAAGTAGTCACGCCATGTAATGCACAATTGCTAAGATAAAATACTAACCAATAAGTTTTTTAGCTCGAAGAGGAGCTACCCCCATAGTTAAGAGTGTCATCATAACCCTTGCTCCTCAAAAAGTTTAGGATATTATTTTGTACCTCTTCTTGCTTTGCCCCAAAGCATTGTAGAGTTCAAGAGCAGATCTTGTTTTGTCTTCATCACAAGCATTATCTTCGGTGAGATCTTAACAACCTTGGTGTTAGGCGTGGTTATTCCCCAACTTATGGACCATTCCGTGGCCACCATATGGCGAGATTCCCATGAGTCTAATATCAATAGAACCAGTGGTTGAATTTTACAATTGGGTAACTACTGTTGTTGGTATTTTCATTTTGATTGTAGTGGTTTTATGATTTGGGTTCTCTATGTCGAAATTGAGAAAGTTGAGTTGATTTTGATATTTTGCTATTTTCTGGGTTGTGAATGCTGGATTGTGGTTGTTTTAGTTGCAGTTGGTAGCGGTGGAATATGGGATTAAAAATGTGAATATTGAAAAATAATAATATTTAACTGTAAAATTGTAGTGAGCCTAACGTATGATTATAAAAAATAAAAAATAAAAAAATAAAAAAAGATAGCTAAATTAGAAAAGGTAATGTGTTTTGGGTTAGTGTAGCAAAAAATTTGAGGAGATTGATGTGAATACTCTTAGCTCAATAAAATGACAAGTCTAGGATTCTTTTTCCTGTTCTCTCCTTCTCTTACAAAATTTTTGGATTACAAATTTGATACTTCACTTTCATATTTGTAAATTTCTTTCATATACTATATATGAATAAGGCATTATAAATGACAATATAATAATTTTTTATTTGTTATTATTTTTTTAAGTATAAGAAACTAGAGCGCCAAAAAGAAATATAAAAAAAATTATTAAACATAAAAGAATAAGTGATAGTAAATGTTGATGATGATGGAGGAAATGTTGATGAAGAAATTTTTTTTTTCAAGTTGACGAACATGATGCTAATTAAAATTGACTTAGTTTGAGTTAATTAGACAAGATGATGGATATGATGAGAAAGAAATTACTATTTTCACTTATATGTCATGTATTATCAATTTAAATTTGGATGTTATAACATATGTTAATTTGATTTGTTTAGTTAATTTTGTTAAATATCATTACATATGAGATATTAATGATGAAAATACCTCCTAAAACCATAAAATGGTTGTGATTTGCCAAGAAAAACTAGATGTCACCCAAAAAATTAAAAGTTGCACACAAAAAAATTTCTAGTGTTATTTTGAAGGTTTTAAGTGCTTGTAATTATGTGTACTAGTATGTAACTTGTGCCCTGTGTTTACGTACGGAAATGGTGAATTGTAGCGATTCTATTGATGTTAGCTTGGGTTATTAAAAAAATAAGACATTTAGAGATACAAAAATGGTTTTTCCTTGTGATTTTCATGGTATTGGTTACGCTAAGTTTCTCATTACACTGCTATTATATATATAGCTTTGAAAATTACTATTGGATACTACATATACAATATCAATTCACAATCATTGTTCATAAAATTTTACTAAATAATACACAAAATAAAAAAATAAATTGGTCCAAAATTATCTCCTAAATTAAGTGGGGATATGTGCATATGATCGTTCATCTCAAAGAAAAAATAACAACAAAAAGCTAAACAATTTAATTTGTATAGAAAATTAACAAAAGCACTACATATATATATAGTAATGGACCATACATAGTCATAGTATATTACATAAATGACTTATAAATTTGAATTATTTTTAGTTACACAAAAAATGGCTCATACTTATAAAAAAAAATGGCTCATAATATAAATCATTCAAAGTTTCAAACTCTCTTTTCCTCTAATTTTATATATATAATTAAATTATATAATTAGGTTTTTTATGGTTTATTCATATTGAACTTCTTATTTTTTTTACACTAAATTAACACACTTGGCACAAAAATTAAAAAAAAAAAAAATTAGATTAGTCGGGACACGTGGCGCAAAATCAAATTCTAATTGAAATCCAATTTTTACACTAAATTAACTCACTTGGCACAAAAATTTTAAAACTTAGATTAGATAGGACATATGGTGCAAAATTAGACTCTAATTGAAATTCAATTTCAATTTAATTGGATTTTCTCTTAGTTTTGGTTTTTCATATATATATATATATATATATATAGATGAATGAGTAATTTGGTAAACTAGTATGTAACCCATGTTTATGCACATGAATGATAAATGTAGTGGTGCTATTGATGTTAGCTTGAGTTATTAAACATATAAGACATTAGTTCAACTAGGACATTTGGAGATACTAAAATGGTTTTTTCTTGCAATTTTTATGATATTGGTTAAACCAAGTTTCTCATTACACTATCATGTATATAATTTTAAAAATTACTATTAAATACTACACATACAATATCAATTTACAATTATTGTTCGTGAAATTTACTAAATACAACACAAAATAAAAGAATAAATTGGTCCAATAGTATCTCCTAAATTGAATAGGGATAGGTACATTAGATCGTTCAACTCAATTATAGTTTGTTTAGTTCAAGATCTTCACATACAAAATATTTGAATAGAAACAATATAAAAAATATTAATCAATTTAATTTATAGCGTTAGATATATGATGAAGTTTTTTATAGTTTATTTATATTGGACTTCTCGTTTTTTATGTTGAATTAACTCTCTTGGCACAAAAATTAGATTAGATGGAACACATGGCGCAAAATTAAACTTTAATTGAAATATAAGTTTTACACTAAATTAACTCACATGGTATAAAAACTTAAAAAATTAGATTAGATGGGATACTTTGTAGAAAATTAGACTTTAATTGAATTCTAATTTGAAATCGAATTGAATTTTCTTTCCGTTTTGACTTTTAATAATATATATATATATATGGCTTTTTATACACTGTTATTACGTACATAATTTTGAAAATCACTATTGGATACTTTTTTCTTTTCTTTTTTGGAGAGATAATTACAACATGCTGCTAATCCCGCAGCTCGAACCCTTTCCCCCCTAGACCCCCAAGCACTTTGTGCATGAGGAGGTGCCAATTTAGCTACAAGGCCTTTAGCATCACTATTGGATACTATATATACAATATTAATTCACAATCACTATCTTTGAAATTTCACTAAATACAAACCAAAATAAAAGAATAAATTGGTCCAATAGTATTTCCTAAATTAAACAAGGATAGGTGCATGAGATCATTCAGCTTAATTACAGTTTGTTACGTTCAAAATATTCACATACAAAATATCTGAATAGAAACAGTATAAAAAATATGCTCATTAATTCAGAAAAAAAAATAATAGCAAAAATTTTAACAATTTAATTTGTATGGAAAGCTAAAAAAAGCAAAATCCAATTTTAATTCTAATTGAATATTCTCTAGACTTTGGTTATATATATATATATATATATTACCTTGTCAGTTATGGACAGTACATAATCATGGTGTAGACGACTAAATTTCTAGTTTGAAATAAATCAAACAAGTAAAATAGTTTCACAAATGGGAATTTGTATTGATGAATGTGTGGTACAATTATCTGAAATTACAAAAGAGTGATCCTCTGATTCGATCTCCTTGCAAGACTTATTGATTAGAATTGTGGTAACATGATTTTGACTTGAACACAAAATATCCTTCAATTTCGCTGAGGAATGAATCGAAGATCTTTGAAAAGGAATTACAATGAATCTCTGGCTATGAGCTTGTTAGAAATTTTTTGTTCTTCACGTTCTTCGTGTTCTTCGTGTGTCGTTCTTCTTCTTTGAAGGTTTGTGGTGGAAGTTCTTTGGTACTTTAGAAGCTTGAATCTGTAGAGCTTCGTTGATTAATGGTTTCTTAAGGTTTCTTGAGGCTTTTGAGCTTGATTTCAGCAAACTTTAGGATCTAGGCAGATAGTTTGGATGATTCTGCTTCGAATGTTCTTTGATTTTGAGGTTGAAGTTCTTGAAGGTTTTGAGACTTGATTCTTGTAGAGCTTCTGTACTTCTGAGTGCTTCTGAATCTTCTCTGATGTTACTTGTGCTCTAGATGGCTTGGTCTCCCTTTAAATGCCTTAGGAAGGCTTCTATTTATAAGAGTTTGGGGGTGGGTGAGTGACACGTGGCGGAGTCTAATTAGTGACACATGTCACAGCCTGATTGGTTTGCTTATGTTATCGCTTACATGCAGTGGATTGCATATGTCATCGCTTACACGTGCTGGACTACTTATGTCATTGCTTACACGCGCTGATGTGTGATTGGTTTTTGCATGACACTTGGCAAATTTCCGTTGGTTCCTGAGTAGTGATAGCAAAACCTAGCAACAATACGTGGAGCTTTGTAATTGTTTGTATTTTGTGGACTTGGTAGTATGATGTGTCAGCTTGTAATAGGTCAGGAATTTTCCCTCTTTACAAATGCCCCCTCGAGACTTGTTCACGCACATAGTTTCAAAGTGTGGTGTGGGAATGAGTTTCGAAAATGGATTTTTACACTTGACTCTTCAAGTGAAGTAGTTGAAGGTGGTGAAGCTTTCAGCAGGATGAGATAATTTCCGAAGAGTAGACCCACCCATATGAAAGGCTTTGATAAGACCGAAAAGAGGTCTGCGAGTATTTGAATGTACTTGCGTGACCGAGCCTTCTCAGCAAAGGTTAAGTCAAAGTAATTTCAAAAGAGTATTCCATGGTACTTGGAGTGGGTTGGTGAGGTTGAAAGTTATTTGCAAGAAGTTGGATGTACTTGCAAGATTGAATCATTTCAGTAGAGGTTAAGCTGAGTTAATTTCAAAAGAGTATTTTGGATCGTTGGCAGCGATCACAGGGTGTAGAAGATGGGGAAAAGGCGAGGATTGTGGCTGGGTACAGCATGCAGAGTCATGGGACTAGCCTCGTGTTTTTAAGAAGTCCAGGCAAAGTAATTTCCGAAGAATATACTTTGGATTACGGCGAGGACATGTGGGAAAGTGGTTGAGTGCGCATGTGTCATTGTTTCTGTTGGGTTCTAAGACTTTAGGTTTAAATGTATTAGAACTTCATTTTGTAATGTTGGCAAACCATGATCAAAACGTTTAGTCTTGTTTTAGATTTGCTCAAAGTATGTTCATGTGTAAAGTTGGAATCGAGTGTATTGCAGGATTTACTGTGTAAATCTACCTGGCTTAATTGATCGACAATTAGACTCGATCGATTGAAGCTCGTGCATAATGTTTTTCTGCAGAATTTTCCAACTCAGCCCAAGCCCGTTTAACGTGTACGGTTTTATGTTTTGGCTTAAGTATAAAAGGAAAAACCCTAGCCAAGTTTTGTAGTTGTTGCAGTTGTTATGTTATGCTGTGTATGTGAATCTCTTGTGAGATCTCGAGGTGTTTGCCTGCACATATACTTAGGGTTATCAAGAATCAAGATTATGTCAAGACCTTGATGATCATTTCAGTTGCTACTTAAAGAGCTTAAAGAAAACACAAGTGGGAGTACTTGTGGTTGCTGTGAATCCAAGAAAGAAGTAGTCTATGGACTCGAAGTTGTCACGTGGTCGTGGTAGTAAGTTTCCTACTCGAGGTAGCAATAGGATGTTAGTGGTCTAAGTCGTTATTGTGTAAACTTCAATTCTTTCATAGTGGATCTGTTTTACCTTGAGCATAGTTAAGTTAAATCCTCCTCAGGTTTTTTACCGGTTTGGTTTTCCTGGGTTATCATATTGTTGTATTATTTATTTTCTGCACTATTCAATGATATGATTTATATGTGTTAACCTAGAACTGAATAATTTACCTAAGTTAATCACTTGGCTAAATAACTAGGTTAATCTGGTTGTGTTTGAGGGGTCTAAAAACGTACAAGTGGTATCAGAGTAGGTTAGCTCTAGTGTTTAGATCCTTTGATCTAAGAGTTGATCCTTGACCCCTGTTGTCATGGAACACGGTCACTCTCTTATGATCCCACCTCACTTTGATGGAAATAACTATGCTTACTGAAAAGTAAGGATGAAAGCATTCCTGAAATCTATCGATGAGAGAGTCTGGAACTCCGTTGAATATGGATGGGAGAAGCCCACTACTCCTGTGAGTGAATGGCAAACTTCTCAGAAAGAAGCAGCCGCTTTTAATAACAAAGTCATGAATGCTATTTTTAATGTTGTTTCTATGGAAGAATTCAAGAGAATCTCTAATGTTGAGATTGCTCATACTGCATGGAATATTCTCCAAACTGTGCATGAAGGCACAAAGGCAGTTAAAATCAATAAGTTACAGCAATTAACAACTAGATTTGAAAGGATGTCTGATGATGAAAGTTTTGATGAATTCTATGCTAAGCTTAATGATATTGTTAACTCTGCTTATAATTTGGGTGAAATCTATGATCAACCTAAAATTGTTAGGAAGATACTTAGATTTTTTACTGAAGATTTTAGACCCAAAGTAAATGCCATCACTGAAAGCAAGGATGTGGACTCCATCCCTGTTGATGAACTTGTAGGATCTCTTCAATCCTATGAGTTGGACCTACCTAAGACAAGAAAATCCAAATCAATGGCTCTTAAGTCTGTTGATGATGTTGATGTGAGTGGATTTGATGATAAGCTCTCTGCTACAGAGATTGCCTATCTTGCTAAGAACTTTAGAAACTTTCTTAGGAATAACAATAGAAGGGTAAGAGGTAAAAACAATGCTGAACCTATAAATTTTAGGAGGAATGATCCCACTAAGGTGAATAACACTGAAAAACCTAAAGAGAAAGTAGGTCAACCTTCTAATAACTCTATGGGTCAACAATGTTTTGGGTGTCAAGGGTATGGTCATGTGAAATCTGAATGTCCTACATTCTTGAGGTCTAAGGGTAAGGCTATGGTTGTAACCCTTAGTGATGATAAAATTTTTGACAATAAGTCTGGTAGTGATGAGGATGGAAACTTCATTGCTTTCACTGCTACTGCTGTAGTTGATGAAAGTGTTGTTGTTGAAGAGAACCCTTTTAATGGGGAACTCTCTGAGGATGCAGATTTACAAGAAGCCTATATAATAAACTTTGCAAAGTTGCTACAATGGATGCTATGAGTGTTGATTTAGGCTTAAAGAAAATTGCATCTCTTGAACTTGATAAGAAGAATTTGCTTTTGAAACTGTTTGATGCTAATGAATTATTGAATAATGTGAAGACTGAGAACATGCTTTTGCTTGATAAAGTTAAGAATTTGGAAATTGAATTATCTGTTGCTAGAGAACAAACAAATAGGTCTACTAGATCACATGATGAGTGTTCAGAAGTATCCCTAAGAAAAAACTGGTTTAGGTTTTGTAGAAAGCAACTCTGTGCCTGAAAATCATTCCATAAACTTTGTTTCTTCGTCTGAGCCTCCCGTGAGTGAGATTGTCATATCGGTAGAAGTTACACCTCCTAGGAAGATTAGGGTTGATCTTCAAGAATCTAAACCTAAGACTCCTAACCCTTCTAAAGGCAAGTTGCATGATAGGCCTACTTGGGATTGTCATTTTTGTAGAAAGTCTGGGCACATTCGTCCAAACTGTTTCAAGTTGCAAGCTGCTAAGCGAGCAAATAAGGCAAAAGTACCTGTGTCTCAAGCACAAGACCCTATGGTACTTATTGGTGAGTTGGCAAGGCTTTAAACCTTTATTCCAATCCTGGAGTTGGTCATCATTCTAATGTGAATAATAACTCCAATGCAAGAGTTGCATCTAAAAGTTTTGGATGCAAAAGGCTCGATCTAATTAAGTCTTTTTGACATGGTCCTTTTGCTTCATCGCTCTACTCTTTGTGACCATTCTTCTTTGTTGTTTTTGTTCTCTTTGTTCTTCTAGGATTTGCATTGCATAATATTCGTGCATTTCATTCCAGGATGTTTTTGTTATTCTTTTTTTTTTTTTTTTTAAAGAAAAAAAAAGGGAAGAAAAATGTGTTTTGCATTAATTTTTCTTGGATTTGAAATCAAGGTTGGCCATATTATCTTTACATAACATGTCTATGTACCTTGTTTAGCTTGGATAAGCTTATTTATTGCACTTTACTAGCTTGAGCTTTGTAGTGCATGTTGTGTGGGAAGATGTTTATAGTTTTTGATCACTTTGTCTTGATCTTGAAGTCACATGCCTTTGATTGTTGGACTTGAACTTAATGAGTAAGGCATAAATAGCCATCTCACCACTGTTTACTAGCCAATCATGAACACCTTAGTGCATATCGTAAGATTTTGTGCTCGAAAAAGTGTAGCACATGCACAAAAAGAACATAAGGTGTAGCCTCGGTTTAAATGCTAAAATTGGTGTTTACATTATTGGACTATAATTAATTCAATCAAATAAAATTGGTGTGTACATTATCTTGGCTAATTTAATAAGTTTCTAATCAAATAAAATTGGTGTGTA
The DNA here is from genome assembly GCA_019022515.1 of Quercus aquifolioides. Taxonomy (NCBI): domain Eukaryota; kingdom Viridiplantae; phylum Streptophyta; class Magnoliopsida; order Fagales; family Fagaceae; genus Quercus; species Quercus aquifolioides. Next base: position 21,276,337 of record CM032325.1, on the reverse strand, counting down.
CATTATGGGGCAAATCAAGAAACTTACATGATTGCAAGCTTGTTTTCTAGGAGATGTGGGAGTTATATGATGTAACTCTTTAGGTGATAGTCTCTTTCAAATGTATGTGATGAATTTTGTAGAAATTGTGATTGCTTACTATTCACATATCACCTCACATGTATCTCAAGTTTTTGCTAGTTGCACACACTACACAAGTTACTCTTTGCTAAACTTTATACATGTTATTGTGTGTGATTTTGTTATGGCCATCCAAGATTGAAAATTCCTTGATTCTAATGCAAAATGTGTTTGAAGTTTGAGATTTAAGGAAAAATTGATTGAAAATCTTATTTTTGGGAGATCTGGGTTCAATATAAGTGTTTTTGAAAAACTTTTCTTCTCATACTCATGCATTCTATTCATAAAATACTATTCTTTGAGGAGTTTCTACATAAAATTGCTCTGTTTTTCAAAAATTTGTTTTTTCCAGATTTTCGATCGACTGAACCTGTTTCTCGACCAATTGAAATTGCAATTAAAAATTTGTTTTGAATTTGCCTGGCTCGATTGGTTCTGGATCAATCGAATGTAATTTTCGATCGATCGAATATATTTTTCGATCAATCGAAAATCATTCAGAGAGTTTTTTAAAATCATAAGTTTTCACATGTTCTATCACTATTCAAACTTTTCAAAAGAACTTTCTCTCTTTCTTTGATCGGTCAAGATTCAAAGCAAGATTTTTGTCATTTTCCCTCAAAAAATTTCAAAGGTTTTTGTCTTCTAAGGCCGGTAAGACTCTTTTACCCTTCCTTTTTCAACTATTTTCATGTTTCATGCATTTTTTTTTATGCATTTTGGGGTAAATTTCGAACCTAAGGAAAATTGGGGTTTTTGTTGATTTCAATCATTCCTTTCAAAATTGATCATTGGGTTTTTGTTATGGGATGTTATTAAACTGTTCCTTGGTGATTAATTTGATCAATTTGTTGATTTGGGTAAAATTGAATTTTCTAGGGCTTGAAACTACCCGAATTGGGGATTTTGTTCAATTGAGCATAAATTGATGAAATTGGCTTGTTTAATTGATTGATTTGGTCATTATATTGTATTATCTATCTTGTGTAATGATCAATTGTTCAATTCTTTGGGATTTTTGAAAATGAGTTTTCAAAATTTGGAGTTTTTGATATAAACTCTATGCTCAAGCCAATTTTGTGATTTTTAGAGTATAATTGAACATTTCTCACTGCACTAAAGCATGCATCATGTGTTGTTATTGTTCATGCATCATATAGACTGTTATTTTCTATATTGTTTTTGCTCTAACTGTGTCTGATGCAGTCTGCCCTTGAGTTTTTCTTATTTTTGTCTTTTGTCTCTTTTTTGTCTTTCCTTTCTAATCTTTAGCATCATGGTTAGGAAGACTAGAGCTCATAGGACATCCACCTCTTCTTCTTCTCCTTCCTTTGATAGTGAGGGGTTCCTTAGTAAGAGAAACCAGGAAACTTTTGAGAAGCTGAACATTCTTAGGAATGTGTGGGCTAAGCATAAGGTAGTTTTAGATGAGCTTGACCTGAAGATTAGGAGAAACTTTGAGCATAGGGGCTGGTTGCCTTTGTTGGATGTTGACCATCCTCCTCCGGCTACCTTGATCAGAGAGTTCTACTCGAACCTCTTTATCCACTCCAATGATTCCAACACTCAGTTTGTGAGAAGTTGGATAAAGGGTGAAAAGTACACCATTACTCCTATGGTAGTGGCCTCTACTCTTGGGGTGCCTTTGGTCCAGCATCCTGTCTATCCTTACAATGAGTCTCCACCCCTTAATGACATTATGTCATATCTTACTGGGTCTTCTATCCAGTGGGGTTCTGATCCTCGGATCACTTCTCATGAGTTGACCGAGATTCATTATCTTTTCTTCCTAATTTCCGCATACTATTCCTTTAGAGAGATGTGCATTTTTGTATGCTCTTGTCACAGACGCTTCTATGAGTTTTCCTCATCTTTTCATTCGTTCTTTGATTAAGGTTCACAGGAGTAGTTCTTTTGCTCATGCTCTTTTCTTTCCTGTTTTTATTCATAGGATTTTGTTACATTTAGGATTAGAGTCGTTTCCTGCTTCTGAGCCTGTGCATATTATAGCTCCCATAGGTGCCACCTTTCTTCGACAGAGGGCTGCTTAGATGTGAGCTAGCTCTAAACACCCTAGAGTAGATTTTTCCTCTTCTAGTGCACCTACTCCTCCTTCTCCTCCTCCTCCTTCTACAAGTGATCTGGCTGCGGGTGCTTTTGTTGATCCGACCGCTGCTGCTGCTCCTCCACCTTCTGCTTCGAATGTTTCTAGCATTTGTTGTGATTTGGACACTGCCATGACCGTTCAGGCAGCTCATGGTCAGCTGTTGGTGGATGTGCT
>CM032325.1:21263936-21268936 GCA_019022515.1 Quercus aquifolioides | reverse complement strand
AATTCTCCTTTTGTAACTGATTGAGAGTCCACACTTCTTGGGCGATAGTGGAATTGGAGTGAAGATTAAAAGTATTCCCAAGTGCTTCGATCTTTGCTTTGAAATTCATCGCTTCAAGGTACGCTCTCTTATACTTGAATTCTGAAATTTCATAGTGCGTTATAGATTGAGATGAAATAGATCCGTTATTTTTCCGCTGCGTACATTCTTTTATGCCGTCAAATCCAAAGGTCTTCAATTTCAATTGTTTAACATGTTTTGTGAGTTTTAGAATTAGAGATGATAGTTTCATATTGTTAGAAGATTATGTTTTAATTTTCTGCATGTTGTTGAAACTATGATTTGATGAAAACTGAAATTGATGTTATGATGTTGTTTAAATTTAAATTTAAGTATGTTAAATTGAGTCTTAAGGCTATAGCATCAATGAATTCAGTTTTGACATCAATCTCTGTCTGTAATGTTCATAGTTGAATGTTTGTTCATGAAAAACGAAGAAAACTGCCTTAGAAAATTTCTGGAAATTGAGTTTCGCGATTTTCGATCGATCGAAAATCACTTTCGATCGATCGATGACAGTGATCAGACTTTTAATAGATGATTTTCGATTTTAGTCGATCGATCGAATTTTTTTTTCGATCGATCGAGAGGCAATCGAGTATCAATCGAAAAGTCAGAGGTCAAGTTCGAATTTTTAATTTTTTCGATCAATCGAGGGGCACATTCGATCGATCGAAAGAAAGAAAATCAGAAATTTTTCTAAGTGTTTTCACATGTAAAAGTACTAAGACTATGTGTAATTAGATTATGCATGTTTTGTAATTAAAAACCTTTTCTTTAAAACATCTAGTGGGAGAGAGATACAAGGGTTGGATCTCACGGCTTCCATTGTTGGTTCATAGTAGTGTGAGATATATACTTTGTCTTTGCTTCGAGCTTAGCATTCCATGCGGAGAGTATTTATTTCATGGTCCTACAAGATTGAATTTCTTGGTTTATAGTGGTTTGATCAAACACCTTGTCTTAGCCTCGAGCTTTGCATTCCATGCGGAGGGTGTTTTGTATCATGGTACTACAAAATAAGCCTGTTAAGGGGATGAAATGTGGCTACACATGATTCTAGACAATGGTATACACTAGACTAAATATTATAGTATCCTCTATGCTGAGTTCTTACTATCATTATTTAGAGGCCAAATGTATAACGGCATATTATTAGTGTTTGATAAGAGTTATCATGATAGCACTAATAATGAGAATAGTTCTCAATCAATCATAGTATTTTATATTCACTCTATGCTGAGGGATATTGAATATGGGATTGGGTTGTCGTTGCATATATTATATTATGGTTTTATTAAGGTTCCATACTATATGTTTATATGCTAAACAGATAATGTCCAGTTTACTTATTGTATTCATGTTTATTGTTTTCAGATTTGAACATGGCATCATTTAGCTCACTTGTTACTATTCTTAATCAAAACAAACTGACTGGATCCAACTATGTTGACTGGAAAAGAAATTTGGACATTGTTCTTACTGCTGAAGAGCATAAGTATGTTCTTACTAAACCATGTCCTAGCTTTCCTTCATTAGATGCTCCTCCTGAGGAAAAACAACGATATGATCGTTGGCAGAAATCTAATGAGATGACCAAGTGCTACATCCTAGCATCTATTTCAAATGTTCTATAGCATCAAATGCAGGATGTAGAACTAGCATCAAACATTATGCTAAGTCTGAAGGAGATGTTTGGTGAGCAAGGCCGTTCTGCAAGACAAGAAACCATGAGACAAATTTATAATACCAAAATGGCTGAAGGTAGTTCAGTAAGGGAACATTGTCTTACAATGATCTCTAATTTGAATACATTGGAAGTTTTAGGTGCCGATATTGATGGAGAATCCCAAGTGGATATGATACTCCAGACACTACCAAAATCATTCAAGGAATTCAAACTTAACTATAATATGAACAAAAAGATTTATACATTGTCTGAATTAATGAATGAGTTGGTAGCGACAGAAGGCATCCTTGGTACTTCTAGTGTTGATGCCAATATGGCTGAAACTTCTACTTCTCAACCTAAGTCAAAAGGCAAGGGTAAGAAGAAGAAGAAGAAGGACTTCACCAAGCAAGAGGGTAAACAAATTTCTTTAGGGGTTACTAATAAAGGAAAGAAGCTCAAAGGAAAATGTTTCCATCGTGGTGAGAAAGGACATTGGAAGAGGAATTGTCCAAAATTCAGGGCTGCCAACAATAAGGGTATGAAAAATACATTCCTTCTAGAAATATGTTTGGTACAAAATCCCACGGATTCCTGGTGTGTGGATTCAGGTTGTACTAATCATATCTGCAATTCCTTACAAGGGTTCCAGGAGACCAGAAAGCTTAAAGAAGGGGAATTGTTTCTTACTTTGGCTGATGAGAGCAGGATTCTAGTTGTAGCTATTAGAGTGTTTAATTTATGCTTTGAGTCAAGAGTTTTAGTATTGGAAGACTGTCTATATGTACCTAATGTTCGTAGGAATTTAATTTCTGCTACTTACTTAGGTAAACATGGATATTGTGTTATCTTTAAAGACAATGTTGTAATTAAGAAGGGTAAAGTGTTTATTTGTTCTGGCAATATTGTGGATGGTCTTTATATTTTAACTTCTAATAAGCATGAATTATATAATTTTGAATTAGATAATGACTCTCATGTAAAATCATTAAAGAGAAAGTTTCCTTCTACTAGTGATGCATATCTTTGGCACTTGCGTTTGGGTCATATTAATTCAAATAGGATTCAAAGACTGATCAAAGATGGACTCTTAGAGCCCATGGACTTTGATGAATTTCCAGTTTGTGAATCTTGTTTGGAAGGTAAAATGACCAAACGACCTTTTAATGCAAAAGGTAGAAGAGCCCAAGATTTGCTAGAACTAGTGCATTCTGATGTATGTGGTCCTATGTCAATCCAGCAAGAGGTGGCTATGAGTATTTCATTCATTCACTGATGATTACTCAAGATTTGGTTATGTGTACCTAATGAAACGGAAGTCGAACCTTCGAAAAGTTCAAAGAGTTTAGGGTTGAAGTTGAGAATCAATTGGGTAAACGCATAAAGGCCATTCGATCTGATCGTGGTGGCGAATACCTTCTTGGGGATTTTAAGGATTACTTAACTAAGAATGGGATTGTATCCCAATTGACTGCACCTGGAACTCCACAACAAAATGGTGTAGCAGAAAGAAGGAATAGGACTCTTTTAGATATGGTTAGGTCTATGATGAGTTATTCAACTCTACCTATTTCCTTTTGGGGACATGCCTTAAACACTGCAATGTATCTTCTGAATTTAGTACCTTCGAAGTCTGTTCCTAAAACACCTGTAAAGTTGTGGAATAGGTGTAAGCCTAGCATGAGACATCTCCATATTTGGGGTTGTCCAGCACATGTGTTAAAAGGAAAGTCTGAAAAGTTACAGTCTAAAACAGAAGTGGTTTTCTTTGTAGGGTATCCAAAAGGAACTGTTGGAGGTTTATTCTATAGTTCATAAAGATAATAAAGTGTTTGTTAGCACAAATGCCAAATTCTTGGAAAATGACTATATGAATAATTTTACTCCTAAAAGTAGAGTTGTATTAGCTGAAATGAATGAACCTGTAAATGAACAACCAATGGATGAAACTAGGGATGATGTGGCTGTATTAGATACACCACAAGATACTACTCATGACATGTCTAGTACTCAGGTGCCTCGTCGTAGTGGGAGAATTGTTCGGCCTCCTATAAGATTCATAGGTTTGGGAGAAACTTATGAAGCTATCTCAGAAGAGGTTGAATCGGATCCCTACACTATAGAGAGCAATGAATGATATAGATGCACGTCATTGGGTTCAAGCTATGAAATCTGAATTAGATTCCATGTATTCCAATCAAGTTTTGGGATCTTGTAGAGGCGCCTAACGGCATTAAACCTGTTGGTTGCAAATGGGTTTACAAGAGGAAGAGAGGGATAGATGGAAAGGTTGAAACCTTTAAAGCAAGGCTAGTGGCGAAAGGGTATACACAAAAAGAAGGTATTGATTATGATGAAACCTTTTCTCCAGTAGCAATGCTTAAATCTATCAGAATTCTCTTATCCATTGCTGCTCATTTTGATTATGAGATTTGGCAAATGGATGTCAAGACTGCATTTCTTAATGGCAATCTTGAAGAGGAAATCTATATGATGCAACCGGAAGGTTTCATAGCAAAGAACCAAGAGCATATGGTATGCAAGTTGCAAAGGTCCATTTATGGACTTAAGCAAGCATCTAGGTCATGGAACATCAGATTTGATCAATCAATCAAGTCATTTGGTTTTGAACAAAATCTTGATGAACCATGTGTGTACAAAAGACATCAAGATAAAGTAGTAATGTTCCTAGTGCTTTATGTTGATGATATTCTACTCATTGGAAATGATGTAGGGGTAATGTCATCAGTAAAGGTTTGGTTGTCAAGCCAATTTGATATGAAAGACTTGGGTGAGGCTAACTTTATTCTAGGGATCAAGCTTTGGCGAGATCGCAAGAATAAAATGTTAGGCTTATCACAAGCTGGATATATAGATAAGGTTCTAGAACGGTTTAGCAAGCAAAACTCCAAGAAAGGATTACTTCCTTTCAGACATGGAGTTCCTTTGTCTGATGACCAAAGGCCTAAGACTCAAGAGGAAGAAAATATGATGAGACAAGTTCCTTATGCTTCTGCAGTGGGAAGTCTCATGTATGCCATGCTTTGTACTAGACCAGATATCTGCTATTCAGTAGGCATGGTCAGCCGATATCAATCAAATCCAGGACCAAAACATTGGCAAGCTGTAAAGAATATTCTCAAGTATCTACAGAGAACGAGAGATTATATGCTTGTTTACCGAAGTGAGGATTTGATACCTATTGGCTATAGAGATTCAGATTTTCAATCTGATCTAGATTTCAGAAAATCCACTTCAGGATGTGTTTTCA